>PVJN01049252.1:0-15293 GCA_004026805.1 Lasiurus borealis
GTGGCGTCCAGCTCAGCTCAGGACCCCAGCCCTGGGAAGTCTGCTTCAATTCCTGAATTTGCCCACCAACGGCTTCGAGGGCCAAGCCCCCAGGCCCTGCTGCTCCAGGAGGAGGGACAGCTGCCGGCGTGCTTCCTGGTAGGGCCCGGCCTAGGGTGGAGAGGAGAGGGTGGGGAGAGGGTGCTTGCTAGGGGTGCAGGAGAAAGAGGGCTGGAGGGCAGGGAAGGAGCTAACCTTCGCCTCCTCGTAGGTCTTCAAGGCCAGCAGGTGGGACCTGCCGAGAGCCTGGGCCGCCTGGCGGAAGGCCCGGAGAAAGGCTGCCTTGCAGAGGCGCGAGGGAGGCCCTCGGACAGCACTGGGGGTGGAGAGGAAGGGCGTGAGGTCAGAGGCGGGAAAAGATGGACCGAACCAGCAGGTCTGCACCAGGGCACTCACACCATCCTTCATGCCATGACAATCTCAGGGCGGTTAGGGGAGGGCACAGGGTGGGTGACAGAAACCCCGCGTGGTCACACTGCTGTAAGAGGCTGCGCAGGGATTAGAACCCAACCTGTCACCAGATGCGTGCTCTTCTCCCACAGCGGGGGATGGGGATCCCTCCCCACCAGGCCTTTTCATCACCCCACGGGCCCTTCTCACTCAGCTTTCACTCGTCCGGTGGTCACATCCACAACCTCGACATCAGGATCCCCCAGGCTCCAGTTGAGACTTAGGTCATGGCAGGTGTTGGAGGTGGGGTTCAAAGGAGCCACGGGGGGGCCCGCAAACAGGTGTAGCATGGTACGGGTGTAGGGAGGTGGCAGGCACGGCCCCAAGACCCTGTCCAGGTTGGGCCGGGTGTGGATGGCACTGCTCAGAGTGGGGGGGTCATGGCAGGGGTCAGCTGTGGAAGCAGAAGGCACCGACGTGGTCTGAGTCACCACCCTCTCCCACAGCGCACCCAGAGCCCCCCTTCCACCTTCAGGCCCCTCGGGGTCCTCACCCAGGACTAGGCTGGTGGCATAGAGGGGAGGCAGGAAGTGGGCCAGCAGGGCGCCACCCACCCCCAGCACGGTCCAGCGTGACAACTTGTCACTGGCCGAGAGGCAGCCCACGTGGGTGTCCCGGACCGTGGGGGACATGTAGCACACAGGCTTCAGCTCCCCTCGGATGTGGGCCTGCAGGCGGAACGGGGCACTGTGCAGCAAGCCGCTCTCAAAGGACCGTGAGGGTGGCGTTGGCGGTGAGGGGAGGCTGCAGAGGCAGGGAAGGAGACAGGACAGTGGACACCACAGTCAGGGCCGCTCTTCTGACCCCACCCAACGCTGCCCTTCCCAACCCATTACCCCAAGGAACCCCAGAGGGGCTCCCACATACTAGATGTCGTGAGCAGCTCCCTTGGGGGTATTGCTGATGTAGAAGTGAATGAAGATCCGGGGCTTGAGGACAAAGGGGAAGCCAGGCCCAGGCTGGGGAAGCAGCACAGACTGCTCCCTGCCCTTGGGACCACCCAGTGTCGCCAGCAAGAGCTGCCGATACAAGAATCTGGAAGACAGTAAAGGCGCAGCTGGGAGATGCCGCTCCTGACCAGGCCCCCGCAGGGTGTCCCCCTGGCCCCCCTTCACCTCAGCAGGGCCCGGCGGGCGATGACCAGGCCATGGCAGTCGTGGAGCTGCCGGCCTGAGAACTCCAGCCAGCCAGCGCAGCTGCTGCTGCCCGTGCCCAGTGCCACCAGCTTGTAGATCTCCTTGGTATGGCTCCTGGCACCCGGGACCTCTGCGAGAGGAGAGAGCAGAGACAGTCTGGCCTAAGCAAGGCCAGGGCCCATGGGGACTGAGGTGGAGGGGGGGCGAGGGGCAACCCCTACCTTTCTCCAGGATGACAGCAGCCACAGTCCCCTTACAGGCCCAGTACGGTGAGGTCTCGTTCACCAGGCGGTCAAAGCCAGCGCTGACCACAGCTGCACAGCGCTGCTCATGGGTCAGGATGTTCTCTGCACGTGGGGGAGAGGGCAGAGGTGGGGGCCCCACAGGCCATGCCCCTCCCCTCGCCACAGGGGTCAGGTCAACAGGGGCTCACCTACCTACACTCAGGTCGCTGGGTGGGGAAGGCTTGCTGGAGGCCTTTGGGGGCTCTGGAAGAGAGACAAGGGGCTGGGTCCTTATGCGTGCCAGGCTCTGCCCTCTTTTCCTTTGTCCTTCAGGAAGCCAAGAGGTTCCATTGTTGAGTGGGGGCATCTTCCTGAAACCAGATCCTGGCTGCCCCTCTAGCAGGCCCTGCCCCCTGGATGGGCAGGCTTCAAAGGACATTAGTGCAAGGCTCAGTTCACATGCCTCTCCCCAGCCCTCGACTGGCCTGGTCCTAATGCCCAGATGGCCTCTGCAGCAACCCAGCCTACCCCCACACATGCGCGTGCGCACAGGGTTTCAGCCCCCACCCCAGCTGGGCTCACCCAGTTACTGACCCCTCACCTGGGCTCTCCAGCTGGCTCTGGATGTAGCTGAGGGCAGAGAGGGCCGCCTGCTGCTTGGCCTCCTTCTTGCTGTTGGCAATGCCCACGGGGCAGGCCACCCCATCCAGTTCCGCACACACAGAGAAGGAGAAGCAGGGGTCTAGGGAAGGAGGCGGCTGTGAGGTGGTGCCCTGCACTTCAGGTCTATCCTTGGCCCTTTCTGGGACATCTGCCCCGCCTGAGCTGCAGCTCTGACATCGGACACCCTGGTGGCCAGCCGAGGAGACAGGCTGCCGACTCCTGTGTGCCTCAACTAGCAGACACTATTGTTTCAGGTGTTACTTACGACACTTATGGGCCATCATCACTCAGCGGATCCTCACCAGCCCCTCTGAAACAAGTCTGTAAGTCCCCGTTTTACAAAGGGCAGGCCGTGCGCCAGGACCCAAATCCAGACCCTGCTGCCTTTCCGCAGACACATGCGTCTAGTTCTCTTCTACATTTGAAAGTTTCAACCAGCAAACTCTATTGTTTCAGGTGTTACTGATGACACAAAAGAGACACGAAAATCCTAGAACCGGGATCACTTGCTTAAAGGGCATAAACTTATGTCAGTTCATGGTGATGGCTGGTACTTGCTGCTAAACTGCTGTTTTAGAAGAGAGCCCCATCTCAGCACTGCTCACCAGTCTCAGGTTCACTCAGGAATGCAACTGGTAGACGCAGAAGGAAGGCTGGCATCAGAAAGCCAACACAGAGCAGCCAGCACGGTAGTAAATAAATCTGGCAACAATCGTTATTAAAAATGAGGTGACAGTGTTTTACAACTGTCAGTAAAGGCTCTGGGCCCTGCTCTTCTCTTCCCTCTTCTGCCTCCTGACCCAGCCCGATCCCTTCCCACATCACCCTGTGTAGTGAGCCGTGCCTCGCGTTTCTAGGATCTGTATTTGCTTCTTTCACGACAATCATTTTCACGTCTGCCGTCCTACCATACCTGATTAAAACAAATCCCAGATACGTTTTTAATACCTATCTCGTTCTGAGCTGTTCATTTGGGGTTCTCTTAGTTTTACAAGAGGCTCCAACAGTTTGAGGAACGATTCTTTTGCTATCTCCTCGGAAACTAAGAATGCACTGGCTTAAGGTTGGGAACCTGAACTTGGACCTGGCGTATTGTTGTGTGTGTTCTGTCTGATTCAGGGAGTAGCGGATGCACTGAGGAAGAGAAAATGAAGTAGTAACGATTATATCCCTAGGCAGTGTTCCCATTACCAAGCTGTTGGATAAAGTCTTTTAAGTCAGGGGCTGGCCTCCGATGTATCTCCAATGCTGGCGTGGCAGCTGTAATTGCATGTACATAATTGGCCTCAAAAAAAAAAAAGTGTGCTCAATGGCTAGGTAGCTTGAGGCACGTCCTTTCACCTCCACAAGCTTCAGATGGGGATAATGTTCACCCTGCCGAGACCTGCCCGTTAGATGTTCAGTGCAGCTGGTGGTCCTAGCACGATGCTGCTTGCTCACAGCCGTGTGTGCAGGTGGGAGGTGAGGGGTGGGGGATGGAGGGGGGCGGGGATCAGGGTTTGGTCTCAGGTCCCAGCTCAGGCTCTAGGTTCCCCTTTGTTCCATCTGGAGGTGGCCTGGGCCGTGCTGCCCCCACCCCATCCCAGGCCACCGGGCCTCACCTGCCGTCTGGTCCTCTCGGAAGAGGAGGGAGACGCCCAGGTTGGCCGCGTACTGCGTGAGCAAGGCCACGGCCTGGCCAGGCGGCAGGTCTTTGAGCTGCAGGCCCAGCTGCTTGGCCGCCTTCGCCAAGTCCCCGGCGAGCCCTGCTGCAGCGGGGACAGCGGCCCTCGGGAAACTTCCCCTCTGCCCCCCCACGTCTTCCGGTGCCTGAGCTGTCCCCAGCCCCCCGACTCCGCCGCCGGCCCTTCCTAAGGGCCCCCCGGCCCCCGAAGCGGAGGCCAGGGCCTGCCCGCCGCCCTCACTGTCCTCCATGCTGGGGACCGGCGGCTCCCAGTTGTCCGGGCCCCGGCTGGCGGACGGACGCCTGGGGCTGATCTGCAACGAAGCTGCCAGGCGGAGCTTCCTGCGGCCTCCGTCCTCCGCGCCCGGGGCCGTGCCGGCCGGGGAGGCCATGCCGCATGCGAGGACAGCGGGCCGACTTTGCCGCTCACTCGTGCCCTTTTACACGACCCAGGCACCGCCCACGTGTGGGGCACGTGACGCAGCGTGCAGTGCGCTTGCGCAGAGAGAGCCCGCCCTGCTGCTGGCCAATGGGAGCCCACAGAGCTGAGGAGGACGGTGCTCCCAGGTCCAGGCCCGGCCGGCCAGTCTGCTGGACAGCAGTGGCCTGGATGTGGATTCCGCTTCGGGACTGAGCCTGGGGGTGGGGTCTGGGTGCACTCTGCTCCGGGGTGCTCCTGCCCCCCTCCCCCCAAGTCCAGTGTCCCCCCTGGCTTCTGTGCAAGAATGTCCTGACACCAAGGTCATCACAGCAGCCCGCCCCGAGCCACTTAGGGGAGCCTGGAGGTCCTCGTCAGATAAATGAAGGTGTTCTCAATTGAAGCAGTCCTGGGCATCTTTATAATGTACATTTTTATTTTATTTTACTTTTATATATTTTTACTGATTTTATATATTTTTATTGATTTCAGAGAGGAAGAGAGGAGATCAGTTGTCTCCCACACATGCCTTCTCCCCACCCCCCGAATCCCCATCTCCCCATTGACTATACCCCCTCCCCACCCCACCTCCACCCCTACCACTGGGGATCAAGCCTTACCAACAGGGCATGTGCCCTTGATGGCAGTCAAATCCAGGATCCTTCAGTCCGCAGGCTGACGCTCGACCCACTGAGCCAAACTGGCTAGAGCTTAGGATCTACATTTTTAAACTGTGAACTGTACGCCTTCCTGCAGCCAACCGTAAGTGCTCTCTAGCCAAAATTAAACATTTGGTACCCTACCCTTTTTTTCCCTTCCAAAGGGATTTTGAGTTGGCTTATAAAAATGCCATAGGCCAGTGGTTCTCAGCCTTCCTAATGCCGTGACCCTTTAATACAGTTCCTCATGTTGTGGGACCCCCAACCATAAAATTATTGCTACTTCATAACTGTAATTTTGCTACTATTATGAATCATAATGTAAGTATCTGGTTTCCAATGGTCTTAGGCGACCCCTGTGAAAGTGTTGTTCTAACCCCAAAAAGGTCGCAACCCACAGGTTGAAAATCACTGTCATAGGCAGTAATCCTTTAAGATGAGGACTAGGGGTGAAGGAGAAATAACAAGCATAAGGTGAAATTAGGGATGAAGACAATTTACACATGGCCTGCTTTGATGCAACACAATTGCTTGAAGGGAGCCAAAAATGTAACTGAGGCTTGCAGGAGCCAGTGAATGGGGAACAGTACCAATAGCTCGGTTCACAGTCTGTAAGACTTGTCGCATTATTGCTGCGGATTGCTACCTTTGGGACTGACAGCGCTAACAGGATGAGGCGGTGTGGATACTGGGGGATATGAGAAACAGTTCCTGGTGGAACCAGGAATGCATGACTTGGGGAGTGCAGAGGTGGGGGGGCTGGTTAGATTCAACTCCTACAGTTCAGGGATTGGCACCAGGAAGAACAATTCTGGTTCTGGGGTGGGGTTCAGAGTGAAGAATTAGGCCTAGGACATAGGACATCAGCACAGCAGGTATTCAGAAATGGAATGATGGCTACCCAAAAAGATTTGAGCAGTTTCCAAACCCAGAAACATCACCAATGGTAAATTGCATGAACAAATGGCGATATATTCATACAATGGCAGTAATTAAAAATGAAACAAAATACCATTGTATACCCAACTCAGGTACATCTCATGGGCATGTTGAGTGAAAAAGAGCCAGATCAAAAAGAGTAACTTCTGCATGATTGTATTTATATTAATTTCTTGAAACAAAATTAATATATAGTGATAAAAGTCAGAATCGAGGTCACTTTTTAAAAAAATAAGCCTTTATTGTTCAGATTTTTACAATTGTTCCTCTTTTTTCCCCCCATAGCTCCCCTCCACACGGTTCCAACCCCACCCTCTGCCCTTAGCTCCCCCCAACTGTCCTCATCCATAGGTGTATGATTTTTGTCCAGTCTCTCCCTGTACCCCTTTCACCCCTTTCCCCCTGAGAATTGTCAATCCACTCCCTTTCTATGCCCCTGATTCTATTATATTCACCAGTTTATTCTGTTCATCAGATTTTTAATACACTTGATTTTTAGATTCACTTATTGATAGATATGTACTTGTTGTTCATAATTTTTATCTTTACCTTTTTCTTCTTCCTCCTCTTCTTAAAGAGTACCTTTCAGCATTTCATATAATCCTGGTTTGGTGGTGATGAACTCCTTTAGTTTTTTCTTATCAGTGAAGCTCTTTATCTGCCCTTCAATTCTGAATGATAGCTTTGCTGGGTAGAGTAATCTTGGATGTAGGTTCTTGCTATTCATCACTTTGAATATTTCTTGCCACTCCCATCTGGCCTGCATAGTTTCTGTTGAGAAATCAGCTGAGAAGCATATGGGTGCTTCTTTGTAGGTAATTAACTGTTTTTTTCTCTTGCTGATTTTAATATTCTCTCTTTGTCTTTTGCTCTTGGTATTTTAATTATGATGTGTCTTGCTGTGGTCCTTTTTGGATTCCTTTTGTTTGGAGTTCTGTGCGTTTCCTGGACTTGTAAGTCTATTTCTTTCACCAGGTGGGGGAAGTTTCAGTCATTATTTCTTCAAATAAGTTTTCAGTATCTTGCTCTCTCTCTTCTTCTGGCACCCTCATAATTCTGATGTTGGTACGCTTGAAGTTGTCCCAGAGGCTCCTTACACTATCTTCAAACTTTTAGATTCCTTTTCTTTTTGCTTTTCCAGTTGAGTATTTTCTGCTTCTTTGTATTTCAAATCTTTGACTTGATTCTTGTGATCCTCTGGTTGCTGTTAGGTATCTGTATATTTTTTATTTCAGTCAGTGTATGTTTAATTTCTAGTTGGTCCTTTTTTCATCTCCTCTTGGGTCTCACTAAATTTATCTATCTTTTCTAAGAAATTGTTGAAAAACCTTATAACCATGGTTTTGAACTCTATATCCAGTCATTTGTTTTCTTCCATTTCTTTCATTTGTTATCTGTTTCTTTGTCTCCACATTTTTGCTGCTTCCCTGAGTTGGTAGTTTTGTGTGCTAGGTGTCCTCTGTGGCCCAGAAGCTCTGCCCCCCCAGTTACCTGAGGTGGACTCTCTTGGTGCACCCCTTTATGGACTGTGTGTACAGCCTTGTTGTGGTTAAGTCTTGATTGTTGTATCACTGGGGGGAATTGACCTCCAAGCCAATTGGTTGTGAGGATCAGCTGTGTCTATGCCACTGGGAGAACTTCTGTGCTGGAGTCAGCCTTATAATACAAGACTTGCAAAATTGCAAAAGCTTCTGTGTTCAGCTTGGATGGGGTGGAGTTTCAGGGATGAGCAGACAGCGATGGCTTCCCAGTCAGCCCTGCCTTACACAGCCCCTGGGTCGCAGTGCCCCTCGGTAATCGCTGCAGCCTTCTCTGTGTGCACTTATGCTCGCATGCCTCCAGACCTCTGCCTTTCATGGCTCCTTTGAGTTTCCATGCACTCCAGGGACCCGTATGAGTCTGGGTCCCCAGGGTCTCACCCAAAACTGGGGTTCAGTGCAGTTGGAACTGGAGTTCAGCACAGTTGGGAGGTTCTGTTTTCCTCCTGCTAGAGAAAGCCAGCAGCAGCACAATCAGCAGTCAGTCCTCGCTACACGCACTTGTGCACGTGCCTGCAGACTAAAATGAGGCCCCAGGGGATTTTCTGTAGTAATGGAAATGCTGTCTTGAGCTGGGTGATAGTTATGTGGGTTTATTATGTATGTAAAACCTCAGTGAGCTGTACACTTAAGATTTGTGCACTTTACTGCATGTTAAATATACAGTATAAGTAACAAAAGGACACATAACAGCTTGTTTAGAGAAAGAAAGGAAGGGGGAGAGGAAGAAATGGATTGGGCCTCCCAGTGCAGAAGCTGGATGGGTGTCTTATAAGAATGGTAAGTAAAATACTGGTTCTTCAAAGATGTCTAGGACCTGATCCCCACAGCCTATAAAGGTTATATTATATGGCAAGGGGGACTTAATCTTGAAGATGGAATTAAGGTTTCTAATAGGCTGAGTTTAAGATAAGGATATTATCCTGAATTATCTGGGTAGGTTCAATGTAATCACCAGGGTTCTTAAATGAGGCAGAAGGAGACAGAAGAGTCCAAATCAAAGATGGCATCATGAAAAAGCCTCAACTGGCCATTACTGGCTTTGAAGATGGATGGAGGCTATGAACCAAGGAATGCAAGCAGTTTGCAGAAGCTGGAAAAGGCAAAAAACAAACAAAAAAACCCACACAGAAAGAAAAACAGATTGTACCCTGGAGCCTCCAGCAAAAAGAACACAGCTGTGCTGACACCTTGACTTTAGCCAAGTGAGACCCATTTCAAGCTTCTGACCTTCAGAACCTTACAATATTGTATTGTTTTAAGCCACTAAATTTGTGGTAATTTTTTACAGCAGCCAAAGGAAACCAATTAAAATAGCCTTCAATATTTTTGTATACATACCTGAAAATTTTTGGAAAACTGTATGTTTAAAAAATTTTTTAGTCGCAGGTTCAAATATCCTTCCACTACATTTTCACCAAAACTATGAAGATGCAGACAGAGCTTATTCCATTGGCTCCATATGACTTCCCTACTTGTAAAGCCTATTTCATAGGGTATAAGGACAATCACTAAGATTCCTTCTGAGTAATCCAGTGCCTGGCTCAGAGTAGGTGCGTAGGGTTTTTTTGTTTGTTTGTTTGTTTGTTTGTTTGTTTTTTGAGTGAGCTAGTGTAATACTCTCAAGAATCCTGAGGTTAGTTAAGCAGAGGTGGGATGGCTTTCCCTATTGGGGATTTAAGATTCGGTATTTCTACCGCCCAGGGCACTGCCGGCGCTCCCATTCCCCCCTCCGGCCGGAAGGTGGCGCTCGAGGGCGCCCGTGCGGTCAGGCGGGGAGGCGGGACTCTCTGCCTCGAAGGGAGCTCTTCCGTCCCGGCCCGGAAGACCATTTAGCGCTGCTGCTGGGGGTCTGAGCCTGAGAGGCGTTGCCTAGCTACGGTGCTGCTTTGGGGCTCTTTTGTGTCACGAGGGTCGGGCGAGCGTCACGTGGAAGCCCATTTCCCAGAGGAGCGCGGCGAGGTGGGGACCACGTGAGTGCGCCCGCCGCCGCCGGGACGGCCGGGAGCGGGGGGCCAGGAGAGCGCGGTGCCCCGTGCGCGGGGCCGCCGCCGGGAGCGGCGTGGCTCTGGGACGGGTCCCCCGGCCTCTGCGGAGCGCGTTATTGGCCTCTGGCTTTGCATCCTGCAGGTGTGACGCGTGGCAGGAGCCGGTGGGCTGCGCTGGCTGGAAACTCCGAGGCCTGGGGGAGAGGGGGAGCGGGGCAGAGGTGGGCGGGGAGGACGGGCCCAGCAGGGGGGCGAGGGGAGGGCCCAGCAGGTCCCGTCCTTTCTCCCCTGCGGCGGGCTCACTCTTTGCCGCCTCCCGCGTGGCGGTGAGGGAGCCCTAGGGGTCCGTAGGAACCCGAGAGCCACGGTGAGGCTGGGAAGGGGGGGACTGCCTCGTCTGGGGGCTCTTCTGGGCTTGCAGGCTCCCCCGACGCCCGCAGACTGCTGCCCGCGCTGGTGGGAGGCGGTGAGGCCCCCGGCCCCTCTCGTTCATTCTTGCCTGAGTCTGTTCCTTCATAGCTGACTTGCAGGGATGGTTATCGTGTAGCAGATACCAAGGCGCTGGGGATAGGTAAGCCCCTTCCCCCTGGGGGCTGTTAGAGCAGCTCTTAATCAGCTGCATCTTGCAATAGGTGGTTGCTCCTCGCCTGCGTGCGCGGGGGGCAGCATGCAGGGGGTTGTGGGAGGAGGACAGGGTGGAGGGACCTGGGCGGGGCTTCCTGGCTGGAAACCTGAGGGTGAGGAGGGCTCTGGGCGTGGGTAGGAAGGGCGCTGGCGGCACCCATTGGAAGCAGGTGGCGTGCAGAGAGGCCCGGTGGTGGAAAAGCGGGGGAGGGAGAACCTAGAGGAGGTGGGGGTGACGGGAGCCCAGGACCTGGAGACGTGGTATGCGTGCTGGTGCATCAGGGGTGCAAGCCGTCTCCCTGGGAGGCGTGGTTGCTCCTGGGAGGCGTGGTGGCATAGCCGTTGGCATGGTCAGTCCTATGGAAGCCAGTGTGTTTTCACGAGGACTCACTGAGCACCTCTTTGGTTCCTGCCACTGGTCGCTCTGGGTTTGGGAAAGAGGATGCGAGCAGCAGCCAGACCCCAGTAACTCAGGACTGAGTCAGATAGGGTTCTGGCCCTCCGAGAGCTTGCAGTGCAGTGGAAGGGATAAGACGTGACATGTGAGCCACAGTTAGAACGGGGCTGACGTGCCAGAGCAACATGCATGCATTCATTTGACAAGTATTTACCGTGCCAGGTATTGTGCATGAGGCTACATGGGAGCACGGAGCTCACAGGATAAATGGATAAAATGCAGTGGCAGTGCCAAGGGGAAAGATCTGTGCCTCCTACGACCGCAAGGGTGGTGTTTGCTTTTTGGATGCACCAGAGAGTAGCGGGGCAGAAGCTGGACTTTGAATCGGAGGGCGGATCAAGCTGTTGGTTTCGGACAAGTGGCTCTTTCCTGAGCCTCAGTTTCCTGAACTCCAAAATAGGGCAAATAGAAGAATAAAATATATAGTGCCATGTCTGGCAGACATTTGCAGTCAGTAAGGAAGTACTGCTGTTATTTTTTATGTTAATTTTAAAAAGAGGGATGATGTGGCTACTTAGACTTCTAGAGCACTTTGTATTTAGCAAAGCTCTTTCACTAAGTTTATTTTTATTCAACACATAGTACATTTTCTGGGAGGAACTGTATTTGACAGAGAAATAAGTCTCAGTCCCTGGCTTTGGGGAACTTGAGTTAGCATTAAGAGTGTAGTGTGGAGTATAGGGCGTGGATAGTCTACAGGTAAGTAATTAGAAAACCAACAGCGATGATAGAAGTTGACTTTATCCCCTACCACTCTTCTTGTTCGTTCAATGGCCTCCTAGTTATTTCTCAAACACTTTCTGCCCCAGGACGTTTGCTCTCGCTATTTATTCTGCCAGGAACTGTCTTCCTAGTTGAGGTTCTCTTCCTTATTTTGTTCAGGCTGTGCCAAATGCCACCCTCTCACCAAGGCTTTTCCTAGCTACTGTGGCTAAATCCACACCGTTGGCCCATTGCCATCCCCTTCCTCATGATTGGTTATTAGTTTATTTTTTTAAAGAGTAATTATTGATTTTTAGAGAGAGGAGGGAGAGACAGAAAGAAACATCGATGATGTGAGAGCTGCCTCCTGCATGCCCCCTACCGGGGATTGAGCCCACAACCCAGGCATGTGCCCTTGACCCGGAATCAAACTGGCAACCTTTTCACTCACTCTCCCAGGAACCCTGGAGGCCGGCGGTCAGATTGAGGCCTTTGAGAGGACCCGTGTCTTCCAGGATGGACTTCCCCAGCTCCCTCCGCCCCACGTTGTTTATGACCGGCCCCCTGGGTCTGAGCGATGTCCCAGATACGTCCTTCATGTGCAGCTGGAGAGATGCCCTGACCCTACCACAGTCACTGCCCCAGAACTCCGAGGTGAGGAGGGCTGCAGAGCCCGGCGGCTCCAGGGTGGTACCTTCTCTGGGCCTCTGTTTTCTAGCATTTACACCAGTTGGCAGGAGCATAGAGTGGCATGTCTGCCAGGACACAGGCTGAGCCTGAATCCCCTCCTCTGGGGTCCATGGGATGACCTGCCATCTACAGAGGGTTTACCGAGCAGCAGCTGCTGGCTTGCTCTTTCCTGCCTCTCCCCGACTCTCCTTCACTATTTGCTCAACCAATACTCATTGAACAGCCCCTGCAATGTGCCACATACCTCATTGGGCCCTGGGAAGCCAGCATGAATAAGTCGGATGTTATCCCTGCCCCGATGGAACTTCGGGTTAGATGGAGGAAGAATAGACAAGTGAGCAGTCTGCAGGACAGAATCACTATGAAGTGTGATAATAGCTTTGAACGAAACCAAAAATATGCTGAGACAGCACAGTGGGGATGAGGCAGGGAGGGGAGGGGAGACCTGGGACAGGAAGGGCACCAGCTCTTTCCCTGGGAGCTACACCACCTGGCTGCTACTTGGAGACAGGCCGGCCAAGGCTTACTCCACGCAGAAGCAAGTGGGTTTGAAAGTTAAGGGACGGTGGGGGCCTGGGGAGGGTAGAGTGGGACTTCCTCTACGAGGAGGGGCTTAAGTCAGATAATAGCACTTGCTACCTGGTATCCTGTTGCCAGATAATAAGTATTATGTTAAAACCACTAGCCACCCTAACCAGCGTGGCTCAGTTGGTTGGGCATTGTCCCATGCACCTAAAGGTTGCCGGTTTGATTCCCAGTCAAGGCTTGTCAATTCTTCCATCTCCTGTGTGTTTGAGCTGAGCCACCCCTAGCCCTGCAGTGGGGAATGGGGTGGCCTGTGGGTATGTGAACTAAGTCCATGAGATATCCTGAGTGGAAATGAGAATCGGGTAGCATTCAGATCAGCCAGTAATGGTTCAGGGGGCTCCTTTAAGAGCCAGTGCAGCCTAGAGGTCAAAGGCCCAGACTGTAGTCAGGTTTTCTGGGCTCAAACCCAGTCCTTTTCCTTACTGGCTGTTGTCTGGGACAAGTGACAGCCTCCCTGTGCCTCCATTTCTTCATCAGTAAAAGGATGATGATCATTGTACCAACTCAGCAGGCTCCTTGTGGAGATTGTGTTAATGAAAGACAAGTGCTGGCAACGGTGCCTGTCCTGGGAGTGCACTCATTGCTATATTGTTGTTACGGTCGCGTTTCCACAGGATGGGGCGCCACACTTGGCCCAGGGCCTGCTCTGGGAGCCAGACACCCCTGGACCCCTTCCCTTGCTGCCTCCTGGTCCAGGTAAGGATTTTGGTCCTTGGGGGTCCTCTCCCAAGCTGCTCCCCTGTTGCTTCTGTCCTCCCTTCCTCCCGGGGCCTTCCCTCTCCCCGCTAATGCCCTCTACCCTTGGGTACCTCCAGTCACCTGGGACATGTGGCCCCACTTCTGGGCTCTTCCCAGTCCCCAGGACTGGTCCCTTCCCCAACCTTACTTTTCTCTCAGATCCCTGGGACCCTGGCCTGACTGCCCAAGACCTGCTTTTCCGGGGAGGTCCCAAGTTCCGGAGACAGCCCCAGGCTGTGCTGGACGTTACTGAACAGGTGAGTGGCCCCACAGCGGACAGTGCTGCGTGGCTGGAGCTGTGCTCAATGACCCGGTGTCCTCTCCTCCCACAGTTCAGCCGCTTCCTATGGGACCATGGTGACATAGCCTTTGCCTCCCTGGGGAAACTGATGCTGGAGAATTTCAAACTGGAGGGAGCACGGGTGAGTGACCCTGGTCAGCCAGGAGAGGTGCTCCCATTTTACATCTCACATCAGGGTGAGCCCTAGGGTGCGAGCTTGACAAGGCCTTTCCATGCAGAGCTACTCTAAGAAGAAGACAGTGGTCAGTGTGAAGAAGATACTCGAGGACCTCGGCGGACACCAGCCCTGGGGGCAAGTGGCTAGTGAGAAAGGATGGGGTGGGTAGACATAGCTGGTGGTGAGGATGTGGAAGGTACTAGACACGGATGGGTCCAAGTTTCCATCACAGTTGCTCCCCACCCTGTGTAATCAGGAGCCATGATACTCTTACAAAACTCCCAGTTCCACTAGCCTAAGGGGATATGGAAATTTAAACTCATGGTCTGCAAATATGGCTGCATCCAAAGTTTTAAATAATGTTTGAAACGGGGCTCTGTTTCTTTGTTTTCTCATCCACTTGCCTCTGCCTGGATTAATTTCTAGGCAGCTCCCAAGTGCAGCAAGATGGCTTATGATTCCAAGGAAAGAGCCAGTGACTTTTCCTGAGGCACCGTTAGCCGTCCCAGGAAGGGTGTTGCTGGTTGGCTTGGGTGTTGTGCCCCTCTGTGAGCCAATCCACGATGGCTGGGGCGATGGAGTACTCGAGTGGCCAGGGCACGGGAATAGGGTGGGTTGGCTCCTATTAGGAAGAAATGCTAGGTAGATTAAAAATGTGTTTACTGCACCTGACCTCTCTGGGATGGTACCCGGTCCTCCTCATCACCGCTACCGCCTGATCCTCCTGCCATCCTCTTGTCCCCAGGTGTCCCTGGGCTTACTTCAGCCACCGACAGCGCCGGTTCTCCATCCTCGGAGACCCGGTCCTGGGCAAGTCAGTGTCGAACCTCCTGGGAGAACTGCTCTATGAGGAGCTGGCGCTGCGGTGGGAGCAGCTGCTCCTAGACGACGCTTTCACCGGAGGCGCGCTGGCCTGGCTGCCCGGAAGGACCCCCCGGCTCAGGCAGCTGGTCTACCCTGCAGGAGGTGCCTTGGACAAGCTGTGTATCCTTTCTCGCTGGGCAGGATCCCAGCCAGCTCCCTCTGGCGGAGGAGGTGCTCTTGGCCTGGTCCAGGGGAAGGGCAAGGAGTTGGGGGCCCTGCAGCGAGTGACCCAA
The DNA here is from genome assembly GCA_004026805.1 of Lasiurus borealis. Lineage (NCBI taxonomy): Eukaryota > Metazoa > Chordata > Mammalia > Chiroptera > Vespertilionidae > Lasiurus > Lasiurus borealis. Next base: position 15,072 of record PVJN01049252.1, read on the forward strand.
GCTCATAGCACTTACCCTTAACGAGAGGCCCAGATTTCCAAGAGGTCCGTCTGACCCCAGGCGGCGACCCTCGGATCCTTGGGAACCCCGGCCACATTCAGCTGCGGGGACCTGTCCGGCAGGTGGTGACCTGCACTGTGCAGGGAGAATGTAAGACCCTTAGCTACTTCCCTCCCCGCTGACCTGCTGCCTGACCCTGACCCTCTCCATCCCTCCTCAGCT
>PVJN01049253.1:0-15293 GCA_004026805.1 Lasiurus borealis
TCGCCGGGGCAGAAGCCCTCTCCACTCCGCGCTCGCCATTCATTCCTTTATGGGAAACGCGGAGCAAAAGGAGTGAAAGATGGCAATTATCTAATTGGACTATTAACAAACAGTCCGCGGAGTGCGGAGGTCTGGCGTGGCTCCGGGGCGGGGGAAGGGCCGGGCTCCCTGCCCTCATTCACAAAGAGGGCCAGGCCCGCAGGAGAGAGGGTTTTTTTTTAAAGGGAGTTGGGTTGGGGGGTGGAGAAGGTGTAGGGGGGAGAGAGGTGGGAGGTTTGGCTGAGAATTTTTTTACACAATTCTGGGAAGGGGGGCGGAGGCGGGTGGGGAAAGGGAGGGGGCAAGAGGTGGGGGTCGTGGCGAGCTGTTGGGAGTGAGGGAGGGAGAAGAGAGAGAGAGAGAGGGAGGGAGAGGCGGGGGGAGGACCACATTTAGTCCCTGGTTCTGGCCAAGGGGCTCCGTATAGCAGCCAGGCACGCCCGCCCAACCCCAGAAAACCTGCCTGGGTGGGATGGGGCGGCCACACTGCCCCCCCTTTCTCCTCCCAGCCCCCTGGTCCCTAAGAGAGCCCACTCCGGGCCGGGTTCCGGGGGGCGTTTCAGGCCCTGGAGGCGGCCCCTGGCCTATAGCTTTATTCCATTGGTGTGTGTGTGTGCGTGTGTGTGCGTGCGTGTGCGTGCGTGCGTGTGTGTGTGTGTGTGTGTGTGTGATTGTCCTGGCGGGCCCCACAGACGGGTGGCCCCTCAGTCCTCTGGGCTGCGCTCCTCGCTCCTCGGCCCTGGAAGCCGGGCGCCACCTGGGTCTCCGGATGGAGGGATGGAGGGCGCCTTTGATGGGCTCTCCTGGGTGTGTGTGTGAGGGAGGTTGGGGGGCTCTGGCAGGAGTGGAGGAGGGGAGGGTCCTGGCGGCCGCCCTGAGCTGAAGACCAGGAGTGGGATTTAGGCAAAATCCAGCCAACTCTTCCCCCGCCGCCAGGCTGCCAGGCCCGCACTCCCCGGTGGGAGCCCGCCCTCCGGAGGGCTCTGCACCCGCTCAGGCTGAGGTGTCCGAGGCCCCACTGCTGGGCCTTGGCTCCCAAGACAGGGGAGTTGGGCAGGTCCCTGAGGTCTGGGTCCCCTGCCCTCCCCTTCACCCCCCCCTGCCCTCCCCCCACAGAGGGGGCGGTGGGTGGGGCCCTCACTTCCCTGCAGAGCGGCCGGAGGCAATTCCTGGGACGGCTGGCTGAGGTCTGAGGCTGGGAGCTGATGGGGTCCCCAATCCTGGTCTGCTGACCCTCCCCTGACACCTGGCAGAGGAGGGTCGTACCCAGGGACAGCTGGCCCCGCCCAATGCCCCCCACCCGGCTGCTGCAGGCCCCGGAGAGTTCCGGACCAAAGCCTGGGCCAGACCCAGGCCACCCCAAGCGACGCTAGGTCTCTTAGGTCTCTGGCCACACCCACCTCCGCGGCCACCTCTCCCTGAGGCCACTGAGGCTCCAGAAACCCACAGGGACACCTGCCATGTGGGGTCAAAGGCCAGAGGGGAGGCTTTAAAAATAAAAATGTGAGCCAACACCGGTTTGGCTCAGTGGATAGAGCGTCAGCCTGTGGACCAGAAGGGTCCCAGGTTCGATTCCGGTCAAGGGCATGTACCTTGGTTGTGGGCACATACCTAGTGAGGGATGTGCAGGAGGCAGCTGATTGATGTCTCTCTCTCAATGATGTTTCTAACTCTCTATCCTTCTTTTCTCTCTGTAAAAAAATCAATAAAATATTTTATAAAAATAAAAATGTGCTACTTGCCCCCCCTTTTTTTAGGCAGATGAGGGGGACTGGCCAGGGCGTGAGCTTCTGCCCCTAGAAAGGACAGTCAGTGGGCAGGAGTGGCCACAAGGGGTTCAGGGCCACATACACACCCCAGGCTACACCCAACTGTGGCCAGTGACAAAAACCTGTGGACCCTCCGCTCTTACGGGGAAATAGCAGTGACAGATCCTATATCATAAAAGCCTAATAGGCAAATTGTTCAGCTGGGAGTTTGACCGCTCGCTATGGCGTGTGCTGACCACCAGGGGGCAGTGTGGAACATGGCGGCCATTGGCAATCCCTCCCCCCTTATGTGCCCCTAATGAGAATGGGACCACAGCGGGATGGTGGAGCAGGTCATGTGGCAGCACCAGGTCAAGGTGGGTGTGACCGGGGCCCCAATTGCCCCACCGATCACCCCACAGACTGTGACCAGAAGTGGGGGGGAGGGGCTGCCCCAAAACCAGGCACTGAGAGAGCTGGGCGGGAGGGGGCAGGGGATGGCCCCAATCGATCACCCCAAGGTGGGATGGTGGAGCAGGTGAGGGGGAGGTGCCAGGCCAAGGCAGGGTTCCAGGCAGGGCTGTGGGGCTGGGAGGCTGGGGGTACAAGCTGACCACTCCGAGGAACCCCACCCCTGCACGGACTCAGGCCACCTCGAAGAGAGATTCAAGTTCTGTGAGCATCTACCCAGGAAAACCATGGCGGGTTTCTGAGAGGACACAGGGAAGGGTGGGAGCTGGGGGGGAGGTCTCAGACCAGCAGCCACTGCCCCCGGGGACCCTAACGCTGGGCCCACGGGCTGAGGAAGGCGAGCGCTCCGTCCGTCCGTTCTTTGGATAATCTGAGACACACTGCCCGCACTCTGCCCCGCACACAGGTTGCAGGGCTGCCAAGGTGCAAGGCTTCTTCTCCTGCCTCCATCGCCCTCCCTCCCTGGGGCTCCTCCCCACCCCCCCCATACCCCGGGCTGCAGGTGCAGACAGAGCAGAACAGAACGGTGGGGCCGCAGGGATCCTGAGGGATCAGCTATTCCGCAGCCTTCATTGGACCTGACAGACGAGGAGGAGAAGCTGGAAAGTCCAAGGGACTCGTTAAGGATTAGACAACTGGTTAGTGGGGGCGTCGCTGCCACAGCCCCTCCCTCCTCCACCCAGGCCTCCCAGAACCTGAGCTACAGGAACGCTTGCTCTGTGTGTGTGTGTGTGTCTGTGTGTGTGTCTGTGTGTGTGTGTGTATGTGTGTGTGTGTGTATGTGTGTGTATGTGTGTGTATGTGTGTATGTGTGTATGTGCGTGTATGTGCGTGTATGTGCGTGTATGTTTGTGTATGTGTGTATATGTGTGTGTATGTGTGTATGTGTGTGTATGTGTGTGTATGTGTGTATGTGTGTGTATGTATGTGTGTGTATGTGTGTGTATGTGTGTGTATGTATGTGTATGTATGTATGTATGTGTGTGTGTATGTGTGTGTGTGTATGTGTGTGTATGTGTGTGTGTGTGTGTGTGTGTATGTGTGTGTGTATGTGAGAAATGAGGTCATATCAGTGAAGGAGGTCACAATCAGAGCCCGGGGGTGTCTGTCCCCTTCCCTGTCTTCCCTGTCACCCCACAGAAAGCAGGATTCCAGACAGGACCCAGTGCTTCCGTTCACCACCTCCCTCTTCCGTTCAGAAAGGGGTTGGGAGGGTGGGGGGCTGATGGGAGGGCAGATGGGCGGAGGGAGAACATGCCGGCAGGAAAGCGGAGATCCTCTCAGAGTGTGAGGTTGTGAGCGGTCTGGGGACAACGTCACGGCATGTTTGAAACACCATTTAAAAAAGAACTGCCAGTGTGGCTCAGTGGATAGAGCGTCGGCCTGCGGACTGAAAGGTCCCAGGTTCGATTCCCGTCAAGGGCATGTACCTTGGTTTCAGGCACATCTCCAGTAGGGGGCGTGCAGGAGGCAGCTGATGGATGTTTCTCTCTCATGGATGTTTCTAACTCTCCATCCCTCTCCCTTCTTCTCTGTAAAAAAAAAAAAAAATCAAATAAAATATATTAAAAAAGAAAAAAAGAACTGCCTCAGAGGAGACGACACAACCAGGAATGAAGTTTCCAGGAGAATGGATCAGAGCGCCTGATAACGGTGACTAATTAAACAACGGGAATTCCAGCATCTACACAGCGATTTTCACCCCCAAGTTGCATGTGGTGATGAATCCAATCTCATCTGGCTGTCACGATCCCCAGTTCACAGAAGGCAGTCAGAGCGCCAGAGAAGGAATTGGATTAAGAATTGAGGCTGAGCCCGGCCGCGTGGCTCCATGGCTCAGCATCTCAACCTACGAACCAGGAGGTCGTGGTTTGATATTTGGTCAAGGGCACATGCCAGAGCTGCGGACTTAATCCCCAGGTGGGGGGGAGGGCATGCAGGAGGCAGCCAATCAATGACACTCTGTCATCATTGATGTTTCTCTCTCTCTCCCTCTCCCTTCCTCTCTGAAATCCATAACGTGTATTTTTAAAAAGGAACAGAGGCTGACTATCTGAAATGGAAGATGCAGCCAGACATCTAGATATTTCTTGTCTGTGTTAGCGAAAGACAGTTTTGGCCAATGTGCAGACCGCTAAATCCCGAATTATTCCGACCGCATTTCAGGCAAATAATCCCACTGGACTCCATGTCTCAACGATGCATTTTGTGCCAAGACACTAAATTCTCTATCTGTTTTGCACATGGACGCGCCATCCGATTTTGGACCTGAAAGGAGCATTAGAGTGATGTAACACACGAACAGGGTGCTGGGGCCGAGGGCTGTCTAACCCTTATGTTTCTATCCCGGTCCTGCTACTTCCTAGGTGTGTGGCTTCCAGATTGGCTGCCTTATTGCCTATCTGCACAATAAGGTCAGTCCTCGTACCTACACGGTTACTATGTAACACCAGTGACCAGGGGCAAAGATTCATGCACGTTGAAGGAAATTAATTAAAAGGTGGCCAGCAGGGTGGGACTGGGCAAGACGGGCCGGACATGCCCAGAAGCGACCTCCTGTGGGCACCTGTGGGGTCCCTCTGGCAGGGGGGTCCCTCTGCAGAAGCAACTCCATGAACTTGGCCAATGAACCGTACAGCATCTCCTAGAGCACAACCCAATTCTAAAGAATAATCCACACGTTTATTTCTGTGCTTTATCTCAAACGTTACACAGAGTGGTCTGGACTAGTAAATGCCGTAGCAGGCACCGTTACTCTTAAAACCATAGCGAATAGAGGTATTAAGCTGCCCCGTTTTCCCGAAAATAAGACAGTGTCTTATACAGTGGTACCTCGAGATACGAGTGCCCTAACATACGAGCTTTTTGAGATATGAGCCGTCGAGCGAGCGACTTTTGCTTTGAAATACGAGCAACATTTGAGATAGGAGTCATCGCGCGGATCGGCCGGCTGCACACGACCCACCAGTTTACCGCGACTCGAGCGTCCCATAGTTTCCCACGCCTCAAGGTTACGGAACGAATTAGACTCGTATCTCAGGGTACCACTGTATTAATCTTTGCTCCCAAAGATGCGCTAGGTCTTACTTTCAGGGAATGTCTTGTTTTTCCATGAAGAAGAATACGGTACACATTTATTGTTGAACAAAAAAAAAAAAAAAAAAAGGAAATTTATGACCTGTCTACTGTATGGTAGTCGTTGTCATCACAAACCAGCTCACTGATGGGCCGCAGCACAGCCGGAGCTGTTCAGGCAGTGCGAGGTCTCTTTAAATCAGGAGTCAGACACCTTATGGTAGCTTTGGGGGGCCTTATCTTCTGGGGAGGCCTTATGTTCGGGGGAGGCCTTATTATTGGGGAGGTCTTATTTTCGGGGAATGTCTTACTTTTGGGGAAACAGGGTAGACATGGAACAAGGACTGTCTTGGCCAAAATTGTCATCATTTATTGGAAAAATCACCACCGGGAGGTGGCTACCAGGCCCCGATTTCCTTTCTCTTTAGAAAACAAAGATGCAAACAAACACGTTCTGTCCTCGCCCTCGGGGAATGAACATGGAGAGCATGGAGAGCGGCGAATGGAAAATGGCAACAGGTGGCTGTGGGCTCTGACATTCGCCGGGTGCAGCATTCTGGGAGGAGGCAGAGCGAGATGGCTTTTCTGACAGCGTTTTCTGGGTCACGGAGAACTTTGAGGTTTTCCAGGAAACCTGGCTTCTAAATTTATAGCTTCCGCGCACGAGGGCATTTGTGCCGCCGAGCATCTCCAAACCCATCATTTTCTAGAATCCTGCGCCGCCTGGAAAGCCGCTGGAGCCATTTAGTCAACAAGCAGGTACCGACGCCTCCTCCCCGCGCCTCGAGGGGCTGCCGGCATCCGGCTGCAAAGTGTTTTCATCTCGAGGCGCAGGGACATTTGCTATCGTCACCGATGCTCTGAACCCCGCCGCCGCCTCCAGGAGACAGCCAGCGCGGAACAGGGACAAGGACGAGGCCGCTGCGCAGCGGAAAGGGGGGTGTCGCCGACACAACACAAGCTCAACCTGGGTTCGTGGCTCAGGGGAGACCTGCCTGGTCCCTCCTTCAGAGCCCAGTTACTCCCGTTCTAGTCCCCATTCTCAGGGGTCTTCGCTGCGGGGGGCTGGGGGCAGCAAACAGGAAGGGGGAGGCTGGCTGCTAAGGAAAGGTCTCGGAGGAGATAGAAAGCAAACCGAGTCACCCCAAAACATCGCCATCTGGAGTGGCTTTGCTTGGACACACGTAGCCACACCCTCGAGTGCTCGTGATGTCATGAAAGAAGAGAAATGCCACGCGACAATGGATATTCAGGGACAGGCCCCTCAAAGGTTAGGGGTGGGTGGGTGGGAAGAGATCAATGGAAGAACTTGCATGCATATCTGCATTACCCTTGGTCATGGACAATGGGGCGGGGGTGGGGGAGTTGGGAGAGTGGGCCAGAAGGGGTAAGGGGGGTGCAGGGGAGAAGGGGACATATGTAATACTTTCGACAATAAAGATTTAACTGTTTAAGAATTGCAATGTTGTTTCAGGAGGCGGGAGCGCCTATAAAACCTTTGAGAAACATTTCGACGTAAAATACGCTTAGAAAAATGACACCCGTGTCCCGCCTTCTCCCTGTACAGTGGTTCTCAACCTTCCTAATGCCGCGACCCTTTAAGACAGCTCCTCATTTTGTGGTGACCCCCAACCATAAAATTATTGCTACTTCATAACTGTAATTTTGCTACTATTATGAATTATAGTGTAAATATCTGTTTTCCGATGGTCTTAGGCGACCCCTGTGAAAGTGTCGTTCGACCCCCAAAGGGGTCTCGACCCACAGGTTGAGAGCCACTGTCCTGTTGGAAGGCTAAGCTCCTTCACTACTCACACCTGGAGGCTGGCTGAGGCGAGACACAGCACAGGGACACGGACTGAGCATAAGCACTCAATAGGCAAGGGATCAAGAGACACCCAGATGGCCGAAACCGGTTTGGCTCAGTGGATAGAGCGTCGGCTGGCAGACTGAGGGGTCCCAGGTTCGATTCCAGTCAAGGGCATGTACCTTGGTTGCGGGCACATCCCCAGTGGGGGGGGGGGGCATGCAGGAGGCAGCTGATCGATACTTCTCTCTCATTGATGTTTCTAACTCTCTATCTCTATCCTTTCTTCTCTGTAAAAAGTCAATAATTTTTAAAAAAAAGAGAGAGAGAGAGAGAGAGAGAGACAGATGAAATGACTCATCTAAGGTCACTCAGCCAAACCCTCAGCCCAGGCAAGAAAAGGGGGCCCAGTTGGGGGGAACGCCTGGAGCCCCACAGCCTCTCCTGGCATTTTCGGGGGAGGGGAGGAAAGAGAGTGGGGAGACTATGAGCAAGAAGCCTTCATCCCCCAAGACTTTGTAAGACTTCCAGCTACCACAGAAGCGGGAACTGTGGTCACAGGCCCCGGATGGCAGCCACTGGCTTTGCAGCCCCACGTACCCCAAAATGGAGGTGGACACCCTCTCTGTGGAATGAATAGATGGTCGGAACTTCCCCCTGCACACCCTCCACTCCCTGCCCCCTCCCCCAATGAGCTGGCAGGCTCTAACCATGGGCTGGTGCTCCTGCAGCACCTTCCCTGCCCAGAGCGCTTTGCAAACGTTAACTGACTAACCAGCATGAGCTCGGAGGAGCGAACGGACCTCTGTGTTCTGTGAATTCTCTGAAAAAAGCCCATCAACTGAAGGCCTCGTGTTCCTGAAGGGGGCGCACGGCAGCGTACACAGCCTTCGTGAGGGAGGAGATATGGAAGCGGGATGGCGACAGCGAGACCCCCAGAAGCTGGGCACGGCCATCCGTGCCACCGCGCATCACCGCGAACTGTGGACCGAGCCCAGGCCCCCTCCCCCCGGAACTGCCTGCACACAGCCCGGTGGCTGGGACTGGTGTGTCCCCGCTCCATAAGGCTCTTTCTGGGCGGAGCTCGCCTGGGCCCGGGGACAGGAAGCTGAGGGAGCCTGTCTCCAGGGCTCGCCAAGCCTCGTCACCATCTCTCCCTCAGTGTGTGCCTGAGGCCGCAGGCCGGTGGTTTGTGTCTGTTTTTTAAATATATTTTTATTGATTTTATAGATTTTACAGAGAGGAAGGGAGACGGGTAGAGAGATAGAAACGCTGATGAGAGAGCAACATCCATCAATTGCCTCTTGCACACCCATCTCCTCCCTGGGGACTGAGCCGGTAACCAAGGTACATGCCCTTGACTGGAATGGAACCCAGGACCCTCCAATCCTCAGGCCGATGCTCTAGCCACAGAACCAAACCGGTTAGGGGGCTGCAGGCTGGGGTTGACCCAGCGGATGGGGAGAGAAAGAGAACTGCGAAGGCCGGCTCTTCAGCTCTGGACGAGACAGAGAAAGGCAATGCCTGACGCCGAGGTTCAGACCCCGGCCCCGCGTCCGCCTGCGAATGGGAGGAGGGAAGACAGCGAAACCCAACTGATTTAGCAGTGCCTCTCGCTTTTTGCGGCGTTGATTTGTGATGGACAGCAAGCTCCCCCACAGCCCTCTCGTGTGATTTCAGACCAGAGGGGCTGCCCCCGGATGAAATCACACGAGATGAGCTCAGCGAGGGTCAGAGTGGAAGAGGCCATTGCACTTCCCACCTTGACCATGCTCATCACACTCCACACACATTTGTGCCCATAACTAGGCTATACATTTGTGAGAGCAGGGATCTTGTCCCTGAACCGGTGGCCAGTGTGGTAAGGTGACGAGGCTCAAGCTTCCAGCCAAGACACAGTGATGAGGGGGACGTATCACGTCTGAGGGAGCGTCACAGGTGACAGGAGATAAGGAATGTAGGAGCGAAACAGGACAAAGGGTGCTCAACAGGGTAATCAAGAAAGAGCTTAAAAAAAGAAAGAAAGAAAGAAAAAGGGCTTAACCGATCAGAACCTATAACAGAGCACACTACGTTCAGTTTTGCTCCCACCAGCCGAACCTCTAATGTTTACAAAGCAAAATAAGGACATTTTCAGGATACAGTGGTACCTCCAGATACGAGTTTAATTCGTTCCGTAACCTTGAGGCATGGGAAACTATGAGACGCTCGAGTCGTGGTAAACTGGTGGGTCGTGTGCAGCCGGCCGATCCTCGAGATGACTCCTATCTCAAATGTTGCTCGTATTTCAAAGCAAAAATCACTTGCTCGATGGCTCGTATCTCAAAAACCTCATGTTAGGGCACTCGTATCTTGAGGTAGCACTGTATTTGTAAGACATTATAGTGGTTATCAATGTATAGCCTGAGCAGACCAGTTCACTTGTGAGCATAATCCGGGACTTCCTGCACATATCACACGTGTGTAGTAAAATACAATGGGATCCTATGGCAAATCAATCGATGTCGCGTCAGCACAGGCGTGGCCCTGTGAGCGTAACACGTCAGAATTAGTAAATGTAGGCCGAGGCCACGTCCAGGAACAGGGAGTAGAGAGAGGCATGAGCTTAAGTGATGCCCACAAAGCCGGAGGGTAGCACCTTTGCTCCTCCGTTTCTCAGAGTCACACCCCATCAGCGGGGAGATGAGCACGGCTTACCGGCCACCCACTGGCTGGAACAGAGGCGCTGACCGGGCAAAAGCTCTCCCAGATTTCAGGGAGACTTGGGGAAGGCGGGACCAATTCTGTTACCCGTCTGGTAGCGTTATGGGAAAACGAAAAAAGATGTTGGCTTCTATGATCTCAACCTCTTGATCGGTCTCACCTGGAGCATTTGAACCCTCTAATTTATTCTGACTTCCAGGTTCCTATCGGTAAAAATCAGACTGAAAACTTTCCCAACTGGTTTCCATTAAAAAAAAAAAAAGGAGAATCATGGCTGGAAAGACCCTTGTGCGTTGCAGAACATAAAACCCAAACAGACAAATTAGATGAAGCTTCGCTTGTGCGGGACAACCAGTCTCCTGGGATCTGGGAGTGACACATGTGAGCACAGTATCCCCAGAGTGGCCATCCTTCCCAGTGACGGGCACAGGACCAGGAAGAAGCACAGGGCCGGAGCTGGGATGGCCAGTCTGTCCGTGGAGCAGACAGACAGCAATGATGCCCACTCACATTGAGTGCTGAACGCTGTCCTTGAGCTTCCCAACCAATAACAGAGCAGTGTCACGTCTACGTCTTCTGTTCTCAGAAGGAAGGCAACACACGGTCAGAGTGCCTAGCACCTTGCTCGGCCAGCCAGGGAGAAAACGGGGAAGCCAGGATTCAAACCCGGGTCCGCCTGCCTCCAGACGCCCCGCTCCTAGGCATCCTGCCAGCTCATCGCCCACAGTGGCTCTCTCTCCTGCTCTCCAAGGAGACCTGGACTCTGAACTCTCTCCGCTAGGTCTGCACAGATCCAGCTGCTGGGACTGCGAGAGAGACAGAGAGAGACGGGGACTGTGCATTACCATCTCCGAGCAAAGCAAACCAGCGTGTGACCTTGGCCTCATTAGCATGAAGCTTATTCTCCTCAGGTAGCCCGTCTTGGCCAATTACCCTTGTATTATAAGCAGCTGTTACATTTGTGCTTCCCAGGTTATTCATAGCGAAACATGAGTAATAACCCGACAGCAGCTACTGGAGCGAGGCTGACAATTAGCTTGCCTCCAGTCCAAGGGCGAAACACAGCCTGAAGTGTCCTGCGGGCGCCTTAGCTCCAAGGCAAACAAGTCTCTCTGCCACGAGAACCGTCTTTAGCTCCGTAACGTTCTCCGTTCTCCGGGAGACATGGCTCAGGGTCGCAGGCCTGGGTTGGTGTCTAGGGAGGAAGATGCTATGTATGGCAGGTCAGAGGGTTTCCTGTCCAGCTCGTGGGCTTGGCCTGTTTTTTAAAATATTTTTTTATTGATTTTGTTGTTTTTTTTTACAGAGAGGAAGGGAGAGGGATAGAGAGTTAGAAACATCGATGAGAGAGAAACATCCATCAGCTGCCTCCTGCACACCCCCTACTGGGGATGTGCCCGCAACCAAGGCACATGCCCTTGACCGGAATCGAACCTGGGACCTTTCAGTCCGCAGGCCGATGCTCTGTCCACTGAGCCAAACCGGTTTTTGGCTTGTTTTATTTTGATGGAAAACCTCGACTCTGATAAGAGAGGTCCAAAGAGTGAACGTTCACCATGCTGTTCCTGAATGTTAGAAATTGTGACATGTCATAAGATCACACACCAACACACACATACACTAGTATTTATTTACATATTTAAGAAGAAAGTAAATGGAAAGGAAACACCTTGGCCCCATGGAAAATACCTGATATCTTGTGGTTTCTAACCTTTTGGGGGTTTGACATTCAACATCCCGATATTTAAAAACCTTTTTTTAGGGGCTGGTGCCCAAGAAAGCAAAGCAAAACAAAAACAAAAAAATAAGACAATTGTACACCTTCTCTCGCTGATTTCAATTACCGAGCTCGAGCGGACGCTCTTCCCGGTGCTTCTTCTTGATGGAAAACCCAGTTTCTGGGCTCCCTCTCCGAGCATGAAATTACAAAACTCCGGACGGCGGACGCAGAGAAGAAAAAACCGCCACCGGGTATCCCTGCTGGAGACCGAGTGGCTGGGTCAGAAACTCGGCGGGGAGCGAGGCTCGGGAAGAGCAGAACGAATCCCGCTCGCCTCGGAGGCCGGACCGAGGATTGTTTTAGTTCCTCGGGAGATAATGACAACGGATCTGCACGGGGTCCCAGGTGATGGTTCCCTGCGGGCGGGGGGGAGGGAGGAAAGCAGACGCACCGCCTCCGAGGGTTCCGCAAACACAAACAAGGGCCGAGCGGCCACCTCCTCTTTAAAGCAAAAGCCGATCCCCAAAACAGGGCCCCTCCCAGCAGCTTCTGTTTGGTTACCCAAGTCTGGCACCCGGTCTTGCACTCTGGGCTGGAGCGATGCTGGGCCGAGGGGTGGGGTACAGAGGCTAACGACTTACAGATGCTACCGTTGCTAAACTGCCGGCTTCAGAGATGGGCTTTGGGGACCGCGATGCATTTAACCAGCCCCCGGGCGAAACAGGCTTTCCCCCAACAGAGTCCCCACCTCCCGGCTCCGTTCCTCACCCCTCCAGCTGCCGGGCACGCTGGCAGACTCTGGCTCCGTCCAGTTCCGTGTGTGCTAAAGAGAAGACATATTTTACAGGTATTAGCAGCCAGGGCTGCCTGCAGAAGAAAACCAATCACCCACCTATTGGACCCAGAAAGTCGTCCTTTTCCCACGGCGATCTTTTCCCCATTGTTTTCTCTCTCTCTCTCTCTCTCTCTCTCTCTCTCTCTCTCTCTCTCTCTCTCTCTCTCTCTCTCTCTCTCTTTCTCCCTCTAAAATAATATTAAACGCAGGGACCCTCTCAGGTGCATCTCCAAACATCACTGCTACCAGATACAAATGGAGAAGCGATGTGAAATGAAATACCAAGTCCGCCACAGCCTTTCACGTTGGGGACAGAAATGCGGGCGAACTGGGGACCAGCGCGGGCTCTCTCTCGGCTGCTGGGCTTTTGTGGCGCCGCACGCCTCCGGCGGGCGGGACCACACAGAGGAGCAGTGCCCGGCGGGCGGGCGGTCCCCTCTCTGGCCACAAACTCACATCTCCCGCCTCCAGAAAGTGTGTGGCACTCCAAAGTCGAGGTCCAGGTCATCTTTGCAGTTAATCAGACATTTTACAAATCTGTTTTTTTCCCTCGGGGGAGGGGAGGCAGGAGGGATTTTTTGAATTGGATAAAACAAATGGAAAGCAGCTATTACACACACACACACACACACACACACACACAAAACCAACAACAACTCCTGTCCGGAAATACTGGTTGGTGCCGCTGGAGTTCTGGTCAACAAGCGAATTATTTCATGTCAGCCGCCACCTTTCCCTGTCCCTCTGAGACCACCTGTTCCTGGAAAGGAGGATGTCAGAGTGAGTGACAGGATCTAGGCATTCGGGATCAGACACACCACTTTCTGACGTTCTCCACAGCCACTATCTGTGCGTTCTTGTGTCGCCAGCAGAAAGGGATCCCAATCTGAACACCCATGGGAGGGCGACCATTTACATTTGAATCCTAGTAGTTTACTCCGATGCTTGAAATGTAAAGACATTCTTTTATGCCCGAGGTTACCTGCCTGTGACTATTTCATTTCTCTCTCCCCTTTCTGGATTGGCGAGGGCTCCCTGGTGAATCGCTATGCCAGTGGGTGGGGAGCAGCGTCAGTTCATGGCGAAGGGACTCGGGGAATGTGGTCAGTCAGGGGAAGAGTGGGGAGAAGAACACGCAGGGAAAGCTAGTTGGAAGCTGAGGACTTAAAGTGAAAGGCGGGGAGAGGGGCAGGGGGAGGGTAAAGATTCTGTAAGAACAGAAGAAAATAACCTTTAGCTTTAGGATCTGGCTGCTAAAGGACAAAATGAAAGTCTAAGAATCTGGACTCAGTTCAAAGTTGTTATTTACACGAGGGCAGAACACCAAAGCCAATGGCTTCTCGAGGTGTGCCCTGGTACTGGGGGCTGGCCCAGCGAAACCGGCTACAGAGAGGGGTGCTGGCTAGCCATCCACAGGGGTGCAGGAACGCTTTGGACAGTGCTGATCTCTGCGCCTCTCTTCCTCCACGGCCCAGCACTCCGTGCAGAACCAGGGACTGTTTTTGAATGTTGTCTCTGTGGTCCAGGAGAGTCTGCATTCCCGCATCCTGTCCGCACACCCAGAGGCTTTGCTGGGTATGAACGCGGGTCCCATCTCCCCAGTTCCGGCCACCCCGGTAGGTGTGGGCTGCTCAAACCTGCATCACTCCAGGACCGGCCAGAAAGTGGGGCTGCCCAGGAATACCCCCCCAGATCTCTGCTTGCATGAGAGGAAGGTCCAGACCCCCCAGGACATGCTCAGCTCACAAAGTCTGGTGGGGAAATGCCTGGCTGAGAAGTTTCAGAGCCCTGGGACCCTCGTTGCCTGCGACAGTCCTCGAAGGGAGTGTCCTGGGGCTCTTTGAGGGTTCCAGGGAGCCTATGTGGCGAGGGTGGGAGGTTTTGAACCTCAGAGACTCTTTTTTTTAAGGGGACACGTCTCCATCACTTTAACAGACACTGCAAAGGCAGTGTGTGGCCCCCGCAGCCGCCCCGGGACGCAGCGACCTTGACATTTCCGAGTAGAAACAGCCATCCTTGCGTTCAGGACGAGACCGTGCCACAGTTTTGAAGGAAAAAAAAAATATATTTTTTAAAAGAACACGGAAGCCATTGTCAAATCACTGTCACCCGCGCGCAAGGTCCCTTTTCCAATCGCGGGGCGAAGTCCCCCCTCTCCCCACCAGCCTCAGCGGTGGCGGCGGTGGCGGGGCTGAGACTGCAGGCTGTTCCACCCACGGGAAGGTAGGGGCTCACCTCCCTCCTCCTCCTTCTCCTCCTCCTCCTCCTGCTTTTTCTCCTCCTCCTCTTCCTCCTCTTCCTCCTCCTCCTTCCTCTCCTATTCCTCCTCCTCCTGCAGGGCAGGAACCCTCGAAGGAAAAGGTCAGACATGAGGGAGGCAGGCAGGAAACGGGGCGCAGAGATGGCTCCAGGGGCCGAGGTCCAGGTGGGAGCAGGGCCAGGGGGACGGCACCCCGGGTCCCCGCCTGCTCCCCGGCCTCCATCCGCGCAATGGGCTGACGGGCCTGGTCCCCCCAGGAGGACGGCTGGCTGCTCCCTACTTGGGATGCGGGAGCGCTTCCCGGCCCAGCCCGTCCTTCCCTCCCCGGAGCCCCGGTTTCCTGGCTGAGCCCAGCCCCGTAGGCCAGGAGTTTTGGACGAGCTGGAGGAGGTGGGTGGAGAGAGCTGGAGGGGGTGGGTGGAGAGGGACGGGGGTCAGGGTGGGGGGCAGGAAGGACCAGAGGAGGGTCAGAGCGGCGCGCCGGGGCGGGAGTCCCCGGAGGGACAGGAACCTTGGACTCGGAGAGAGCAGCTGGCGTGGCTAGGAGGGGAGAGGAGGGAGGAGGGAGAGGAGGGAGAGGAAGAGGAGGGAGAGGAGAGAGAGGAGGGTGAGGAGGGAGAGGGAGAGGAGGGAGA
>PVJN01049254.1:0-15293 GCA_004026805.1 Lasiurus borealis
CGTCTCCGTACCTCAGCTTTTTGCAGTTCCTCTGGGTGTCTGTGAACCCCTCTCTTTCCTTCTAGCTGTAGAACTTCCACTCAGCCAGCTTTCCTGTGGTTCTGGATGATGTCTGTTCTGTCTTTTAGTTGTAGTTTTGAAATTGTTGTGCGAGGCAGCCGTGTAGGTGTTTACCTATGCCGCCATCTTGGCTCCTCTTAAAAAGATACATTTTGAAAAATTTTCTGATGAAAATAAACAAAATACAAATTATCTTCTTTTTAAATTCTAAAAAAGTTATCCGGTACACTGTTGATGGTAATATGGCAGATCAATGCTTAAAGTAAAGAAAAATTCTGTAGTTTTTCAACATTCAGAAAAATCTGTATATATAAAAGGCTAAGTGACCATCGCATCTTAAACAACCAAACAAATCACTGAACAGGATGTGTGGGGTGACCAGGCTAGAAGGGAGGTTAGTGAGGGACAATAAAACAACTGAGCAGCAGGCTGTATGGGGCTACCAGACCTGTATGGGGGACAGCTGAGGGCTACCAGACCAGCAGGTGGAGGCAGTGAGGGGTGACCAGGCCAGCAGGGGGTATGTGGCAGTGAGGGGCAGGTAGGGAGGTGAGAGCAGTTAGGAGCCAGTGGTCCTGGATTATGAAAGGGAATATCTGACTCCTGGTTTCAGATTGGGCCTAAACTGCAGTCAGACATCCCCTAAGAGGTCCTGAACCAGAGAGGGTGCAGGCTGAGCTGAGGGGACCCCCCGCCCCATGTACAAATTTCATGCACTGTGCCTTTAGTAAATAATAAGTTGTAATTGAAGCAACATAATGTCTAATAATAATCAGAACAAAAAAGCAAAAGGTATACAAATTAATTGTAAATCTACAGATATTCCTTTAATTGATCTATAACTTGCATGCACCATGTACTTTTATCAAAATCTCATGGGACTTCTTTTAAATATGTTAAAAGAATCAATTCAGAAGAATATATCTATGTGATGTCATACACACACACACACACGTATAGGAAAGGAGAGACATGTAAATTTCTGCACATTCCTGATGCTATTTAACTAACTACTGTGATGCTGTTAAATTAAGGTACAGCCAGTATGGTTCAGTTGGTTGAGCATCATTTTTTGCTGGTTTGATCACCAGTAGGGGGCATGCAAGAGGCAGCAGATCAATTTCTCTCTCTCTCTCTCTCTCTCTCTCTCTCTCTCTCTCTCTCAAATCAATGATATGTATAAAAATTAATAAAAAAATAAAATAAAAAGAGGGGACTGCAAAAAAATTTAAAAAATAAAAACAAACTTCTTAAAAAAATTAAACTCAAACAAGTTTTGTTCTATAGGTTTATTTCTAGTCTGCAGAGGCAAGATTTTTTAAAGAAAAGAATCAGGGGGGAAAATAGATAAAGAGGCAAAGAAGCAATGAACAGACTGTCAAACTACAGCAGGAAGGCAGAGGAGGCTGAGGCAGGGGCCGTAAGAGATCAACCGAAGGACTTGTATGCATGTATATAAGCATAACCAATGAACATAGACACTGGCGGGGAGACAGGTGAGGGCATGTACTGGGGGGTAGGAGAGGCCAGGGGGAGGTCAATTGGAAAAAAAAAGGATACATATGTACTATTTGTAATATGTTAAACAATAAAAAAAATCAAGATACAAGCAAATCAGTGAGACAGAATAGAGAGGCCAGAAATGGAACATATCCTGTAGGAGAACATATAAGGAAAAGGTTGTGTTTTTATATAGGTTGAAGATCAATTGGACACCCTCCAAAGTTAATTGGAGTATTAATTTCAAATTTGATGAAAAAAAAGAATATTAGATGAGCTAGTTCAAGATCTCCAAATAACTTCTGATGTGTCAGCTATCTACTTATAAGGAAAGTAAACCTGAAGATTACCACAAGAATATAGGTGAGGTTTTATATTACCTTGTTGTTGAAAAATCATTCATCAACCATGACAACATTCATCAACTGTAACTAATATTCATTAACCATGACCAATATTCTAAAGTGTTGCTAAATTTGAGAAAAATGAATACACACACACACACACACACACACACACACACTCATTTGTTTTCAAGTAGAAGAAAATTAACACAAACAGCAAAGGGGGAAATAACTTGTCACACTTTATTAAAACAGAGTTATCTCTTTTGATAAAGAACAATTAAAAATAGGATTTAAAAAGTTCATCAGGGGAGTCAAAGAGCAATTTATCTTGGTCATTGCACAAAGAAATATACCCAATAAACAAATGATGTTGCACTTCACAGGTAGTCTGAAAGTAGAAATTAAAATGAACTAGGAATTCGCTCAAATATTTTTAAAATTTTACAGAATTCCACATTTATAAAGATGGTAAAATTCTTACTCAAATTAATTACTATTGTAAGCATAGAACTAAAAAATCTTTACAGAAGACATTTTGCCAATATTTATTAAAAGCATTAATTGTAAGTATACTGTTGACTTATTAATTCTTCACTTAATGAATTTATCTTGAGATCAATTGGACAAGTGAACAAATGTGTATGTTAAGATATTCATAGTGTAGTTTATCATACTAAAAAATGAAATTTTTAATATTCAGCTAGAATTAACTAAAATGCCCAAAGGTATGTATGTATTGTTTAAGTCCTCCCTGATACACTTATAGCATGAAGTATAACATGACATAGGCACCAAAAAAGAATTAGAGTAGTACACATTATCAAAATGTTGTTCACATAAAATGTTAAGTGGAAAAAAGATACAGACAATATAAATTATATGATATTCTAAGAATTATGATTCCCTTTTGAAGTATTTCTCAGAAGCATTTTGTTTAGTATATAAGTAAACAACGCTTTAAACCACATACATGTGGATGTTAAGAAGTGTTATGACTAAATGTTTCAGATAAAACCACATTTTGATGATCAACATACCACTTAGAAATTACAGCAAATGACTATGTGAGAATTATAGTTCATTAAAGTAACAGATAAATTAACAGTTTGAAAGCCTCTTTTATTAATAGGAAATAACTGTGATTATAGGTTACAATGAGTTAATGTTAAATAACATTTTCAATAAAAAATGTGGCATGCAAGGAAAATCACTTTTGAATTTAAAAGTCCTTTTATCATAGGCACCTGCCACTCATTCTATGCCCTCTGGATTTATAGAGATGATGAGGAAGGTATCCTGCAAACATCTTACTGAACTGTGATGTTTTAACATCTAACAATCTAATTTGAGTTGACCCTGTAGGTATCTACATGAGAATATTTAGATGCAAAACCAAGTACTACAGAAAATGGTCTGGATGACTCTAGGTGGTCATTTTTCCATCTGTCTCAGAAATAAAACCATGCCCTGAGAGGGCATTTATACACATAAAATCTAGCTAACTATAGCACTTCAATGTTTATTAAGTAAATAATAATAGCATAACATTGTGATTGTGCTTATTCATAATGAATTTAAAGTTTTAAGAATTATAAAACACCTGAGACTAATAAAAAATAATATTGAATGTCAACTGTAATTGAAAAATAAATTAAAATGTTAATAGAGCTGAAACAGAATAATATAGGAAATAAAAGTAAATTAATTTTTTCATTAATATACATTTAATAACTAAAGCAGCATATTTTCAAATCCAAATATCCATGTTGTAATCAAGTTTAGTTCAGTTCTACTTTATTTTGATATTAATATTTTTTTTGTTTGATAAGAAATTATTTCCTCTTCTGTCCTTTCCATTGCCTTCCATTATTGCACTTGTCACATTGTTGACACTAGAGATTTAACCTTCTTGAATGTAGAGACTAGACCTAACATCATTGCCACTCAACAAGTGCTTTCTGATGTGTTTTTCATGATGTGTATATCAGATCAAAGTCATCAGTCCTAAAGATAAAAAAGTCAGATGAAGCATCAGTGATTTGATATAAAAACAAGGGGGTTAACCATTCTCAAGAACAATATATCTTACTTCAGTGAAATTTGGAATATTACCATTCAGAAGTGAAGTTCCAATTATTTTGGAACTATACTCAAATAATATAAAATCAAAGAGGAAATTTTTCTTTATATGTGGTTTTTAATTTTAGTGATTTTTTTAAATGATAGAAATGATTTAGTTCTACTTCATCAAAATAAAATGTTAAATTAGGCTGAAACCAACAAAGAACAAGTTTTATCTGAGGTTGTTATTTTTTAATGGTCTGGTTATATTTCAAACAAAGAGTAATTATAACCAGAAATTATAAACAACTCATAAACTAACTTTACTGCTAAATTCTTGAGATTACTAGAATGCCACACTTATATTTCTGAAGTCACAATCCATGTAAGCAGGATAGAATTGTTTGAAAAGTCTGGTATTTTAGCTCAAGCATGTCAAAACGGCCGGTGGGCAACATGCCTCCTTTAAAGCTAATTAAATTAGCTTATAGTTTGACAAGGTTCTGATGAAACTTGGTTGAAAATATAGAAAAACTTGTTAGTTTTTATTCTATGATAAACATATTTTTGTTTAAGAAGGTCCAGATATTATAGAAAGAGCAACATGATCAGAATAAACTATGTTACAATCCCAACCAACACTTCCTTTTGACCTTCTGTAACTTACCCATTTTTATTATATTTTACCATCTGTAAAAAACTAATAATAATAGCAAAGCTTATATGACTATTTTGGTGAATAATTAATATAACACTCTAAATGAGGCTAGCAAAGTATTTGTGCCTAAAAGTTCACACTTGTTTTGGAACCTTAGTCTTATGGGGAAAATAACAAATTAGCAAACATTTGAATATTTTAAGAGCTGACCACCTGATCTCTTATGTAAAATAAATAAAAGGAGTTTCCTCAAAAAATTAAAAATGGGACTGCCTAATGACCCAGCAATGCCACTCCTAAAAATATATCTGAAGAAACCAGAAACACTACTTTGAAAGAATGCTTGTGTTTATTGTAATGTTATTTACAATAGCTGAGATTTGGAGGCAGCTAAGTATCCATCTATAGATGAGTGGGTAAAAAAGTGATGTAACATTTACACAATGAAATACTACTTAAAAAAAAATTCTACATTTTGGACAGCATGGATACACCTGAATAGTATTATGCTAAGTGAAACAAGCCAGTCAGAGAAAGACAGTACCATCTAATTTCATTTACCAGGTACACATGGAATCAAATGAACAAAATAAACTGCCAAATTAAATGGAAATGGAGGCATAGCTATATGGAACATATTGTCAGAAGGAAGGGAGGTTGAGAAGCTGGATGAAAGAAAGTGAAGACATTAAGAAAAAAACATATGTATAACACATAGACACAATAGCAGTGTGGTGTTTGCCAGAGGGAAAAAGGAGTGAGGGGTTGGTGGGAGTATGCAAAGGGGGATAAAATAAGAATGGGAAAAGTCTTTGCTTAGGGTGATGATATAGCATGCAGATGTTTGTTGAGTTGAACACTTGAAATCTATATGATTTTTTGAACTAATGTCATCCAATTAGAAAAAAAAAGAAATATAATCCTATGTAATAAAACTCTAATATGCAAATTGACTGAACTGGGGAATGCCTGGTTACTATGCCGTGCACTGGCCACAGGGGGGCACTGTTCAGCCAGAAGCCAGGCTCAAAGCTGGCAAGTATAGCAGCAGTGGTGGGAGCCTCTCCCGTCTCCACTAGAGGCCAGCTCTGAGGGGTCCTGGACCCAAGGAGTCCTAAACTATGAGAGGGCACAGGCTGGGCTGAGGGCCTTCCCCCAACCCAGTGCATGAATTTTGTGCACCTGAACTCTAGTAAATAAATTGAAATATTGGCATTATTTTAATATATCAGTTGGTCACAAACTGGTAAATTTAATTCTGCTGAGGTTTGTTGCATGTTAATATTAGTCTCATAAGTAAGAATGGAGAATTTTCAAAGTTTCATTTTTAGCAAATACAAATACTATCAGAGAATTTGTGGATAAGTAAGTACAATAAATTATTTTAAAAAGACAAATATAGACAACACATAAAAAAACAAAAACATTTGCTAAATCCATACTTATGATTACAACTTGCTCAAAAATAATTCTTAAAACTTTTTAATTTTTATTTTGTTTTGCAAACATTACTTTGGACTTTAAAAGAAAAAATGGTAATTCAACTGTAGATATAAAAATAATAGAAAACCAATTGATTGGAAGACAAAATATTAAACAATATAAAGAGGATTTTCTATAAATAAAACACAATCTATAATTGACACAAACATATCCTCACACTATTAGGAGCAACTGTGCAATATATTTCAATATTGTAAATTTATATAACAAATATTTGTTAATTTTCAAAACGTGTTAATATAGAGAAAATATATTGAGGTCTCAGGTATTTTCAATTAGCTTTGATATTTTAAATTTTAAATTTCAATGTTAAAATACATTGAAAAGGAAGAACAAAGTTGGAGGATTAATCTTTCTTATTGAAAAATTTATGACAGATATACAGTAATCAAAAGACTACAGAATTGTCATAAAGACAAACATACTAACCTATATAGAACTGAGAGCCTAGAAACAAAACCATATATATAATCAAATGATTTGAATAAAGGTTCTAAGACCATTCAAGGAAGAAAGAATGGTCTCTTCAAAACATGCTGCTGGGACAGGTATATATCTACATGCAAAATAAAATAAAAATGAAGTTGTGTCCACTATTTCTATAGCATATGAAAAAACTAACTCAAAATGAGTAAACCATCTAAGTATAACTAAAATCATGACTTTGAATTTGAAAATGGATTCTGAGATATGACACCAAATAGCAAGCGACAAAAGAAAAATATAGGTAAAGTAGACTCATCAAAATTAAATATTTGTGCTTGAAAGTGGAATAAGGTCTTGAATAGACTTATAACCATGAAATACACAAATCTTTAACAAGCTCATAAAAACATGATCAGCATAATTACTGATTAGAAAAATGCAAATCAAAACCCACAAGTACCACTGCACACCTGCTAGGACGGCTATAACCAAAAAGAAAACTAAAAACAAAAATGCAAATTCCAAAAAATAACAAATTTGGGGAGGACACAGAAAAACTTCATACTTTTTTTATATCAATGTGGAAAATAATTTGCTATTTCCCCAGATATAATTATCATATTATTCCCATGATCTACTCCTAGGTATATATACAAAATAATTGAAAACAGATACTTAAATATGTTCATGTAGAGGTCATGCATGTTCACTCAAGCATGTTTCATAATAAACAAACGGTGGAAACATCTCAAATGTTTATTAATAGATTACCAGTGTATGACGGTATATTCAAACAATGAAATATTATACAGCATTAAAAGGAAGTACTACCCTAGCAGGTTTGGACAGGTGGATAGAATGTTGGCCTGTAGATTGAAGGACAAGTACCTGGCTTGCAGGTTCCCTGGACCTGGTTGGTGTACATACAGGAGGCAATCAATGTATGGGTCTGTCTCACATCAATGTTTCTCTCTGTCTCTCCCACTCCCTTCCACTCTGTAAAAACCAATGGAAAAGTATCCTCGAATGAAGATTAACAAACAAAAAACAAACAAACAAGGAAGTACTGATACATGCTACAATATGAATGAACTTCGAAATCATTATACTAAGTGGAAGTAATCACCTACTGTATTTATATTAAGTATGGATAGGTAAATCCATAGAGATATAATACAGACCAGAGGCTGCTTGCTAAGATCTGGGATAAGGGGAGGGGAATTGAGAGCTCCTGCTTAATGGGTGCAGGGTTTCTTTTCAAGGTCATGAGAATGTCTATATAGAGGTAGTAGTTTTGAAACATTGTGAAGGTACTTAATACAACCAAATTATTCAATTAAAACAGTAAATTTTACATTTTGTTTATTTAATCTCAATAAAATAAAAATAACAGATGAGTGGATCAGAAAACTGTGGTACATCTACACAATGGAATTCTATGCTGCCATTAAAAAGAAGGAACTCTTACCATTTGCAGCAACCTGGATAGAACTGGAGAGCTTTATGCTTAGTGAAATAAGCCAGTCTATGAAGGAGAAGCACCACATGATCTCACTCATTTGTGAATAATAAAGAACATTGTAAACTGATGAACAAAAGGATAGATACAGAGGCAGTAAAGCATCAAACAGACTGTCAAATTATAGCAGGAAGATTAAGGAGAAGTGGTGTAGATAAGAGATCAATCAATCAAAGGACTTGTATGCCTGCATATAAGCATAACCAATGAACATAGACACTGGGGGGTTGGGGTATGCCTGGGAGGGAGGGGGGGCAACTGGGAGATATGTATACATGTAACACAATACAAAAATAAAATAAAACTAATTTTAAAATAATTTACAACCATATCTTTAATTATCTACTTCTTGCCAATTTCAAAATTATCAATCTAGGTCAAGCCACTATGCTAAGGTCTCCCACAATACCAACTTCCTTCTACTTTCACTCTTACCTAACTACAGTCTATTCACAGAGTTATGAGTTATCCTTTTAAAACACAAATATGAGTATAGCACTTCACCACCCTTCCACTACAAATAGTTTATCAATACTGCATGTATAAAGTAAAATCTGAGTTCCTCACCAAGCTCTTTCAAACCAGGTGTCATCTGTTACTCGTTTATCTCACTTCTCCCTCGACTATCCTGATCTAATGGTGATTTTTGAGCATACCAGGTCCTCTCCTGCTCAGGACCTTTGTCATCATGTTCTCTCTTCCTGGTAGCCTCTTCCCACAGACAGAGGCATGCATGTTCACATCATCTCGGTCTCCATTCAGTTGTCATCTTTCAGAAAGGTATGTTAAGTAGCATCCTTTGTTGCTGTTTCTACTATATTTTATTTTAATTTAATAGTACCTATCTATCATTTTACAATATATTTGTTTATTCATTTATTTCAATCTCTAACTTTTAAAGTCTTAAATATAAAGATTTTGTCTGGTTATTGTGTTTTTAATTTGTATCCTCAATGTATAGAAGAGTACCTATTATATAGAAATCATTTAATAAATATTTGTAGAGTTGTTAAATTTTTACAACTTTGAAACATACAAAACATCTAAAAGGAAAAACATTTTACTTTTTTTTAATTGATTTTTTTACAGAGAGGAAGGGATAGGGATAGAGTTAGAAACATCGATGAGAGAGAAGCATCAGCTTCCCCCTGAATACCCACTACTGGGGATGTGCCCACAACCAAGATACATGCCTTGGACCGGAATCAAACCTGGGACCCTTCAGTCGAGACTCTATCTACTGAGAAAACCAGTTTAGAGCAAGGAAGAGCATTTCAGTTGTTAAGAGAAATTCTAGGCTACACGAGCATTTCTTTTGATTATTCAACTAATCTTTCTGAATTTCATATTTTAAATACAAAAGTGAATGATTTACATTATATATTTTTTTTAATCTCTGATGGTAAATATTCCCCAGCATTATTTTTAATTAATAACTTTCATCATATGTTAATAGTGGTTCCTTTTTAGAGTAAGAAAACTGATATATATCTCTCCAGGTTATTTGGATCTATCTATTGTTGTGTTTATTATTTTATTTTGTTTCATTAATTGACTTCAGGAAAAAAGCTTAAATTTATGAGGTCAAAAGAAATGGATATGACTATAAAATAGTGATATTTTGGATTTTTATGCATAACACTGTTAGGAAAAATTCAATATGCATTATAGAAAAAAACAATCAGAAAATAAATCGAATTTATATGAGTTATTCTTTCCTCATTGTTCTTTGGAAGAACAGTGATGACAAATATTTGGACTCACCTATTTTGATCATGTCGATGCTGACTCAACTCCATGCTATTTCTGTTAGTAGAGCAAAATAGCTAAGGCAATTATCAGGGCCATAGAAACTGATATGATCTATCAATTATTGTAGGTCCATGGAGACTCATTTGGTTCTACTGCTCAACATTGTAAGGGAGAGAAAAACCTATTTGAGGATCTTACAGATGAAGAATCCTTTTGTGGAATCTTCCACAAGCCCTCATTCACACCAGACCACGGTGAGTGGAGCTGAATGGACTGTATAATAAGGTGCACTGTTCTCTGACAGAAACTTTCATAAAGAAGAAAAGTTACTGATGAAAGCTAGTGGTTGCGTGTGTGTGTGCACTAGTGAGCAGTTGAGGTTTCATCTCTTTTTCAGCGACTGTAGAATGTAGGACAACAGGGGAGCAGGCCACAAACCTGAACTCCCTCTGCTCCTTCCCTGAAAGTGAAGAAAGAGCATCAAAGGGAATGAAAGGAACAGAATATCCAACAGAAAAGTAATGTATATTCTTGCTTTGGGTCACAGTCATGGTTTGCATTATAAAGTAAAAGCTTCCTAATATAACATTTATGAACACCTTAGTCCTTGGTTATACACTGGGAAGTGGTGAAAAAAAATGTATGTGTGTTAGGAGTAAGTATTAGTTATGGTTAAATTTGTATTCTCTTTTGTAATCTGAGGTATAACTACCAGACTTTAGCTGCTACCTCTTAGCTTTGTTTATTTTTCCCCTTCACTATCTTTGAAGGTATTTGCCTTATAATCATTTGCAATAAATTCTAAATAGCTATGCAATTCAAAAAAGTTACTTGTATTATGTAAAAAAATACAATGACAAGGAACTTTTAAAGAACACTATATTATTACTTGCAAATTAAGAGTTCTAATCGTTTTATGGTGTTTATTAAGTAAACATACTCCCAATAATAAATAGCAGTAATTAGATCATGGAATTTTCTTAAACTAGCTAAGAATTTAAAATTTTTATTTGATAAAATATGAAATATTTCTTTTCATATTGCTCAAGGTATACTAATAGCTTCTTCTTTTTAAAATATATTTTCTTGATTTTTTACAGAGAGGAAGGGAGAGGGTTAGAGAGTTAGAAACATCGATGAGAGAGAGACCTCGATCAGCTGCCTCCTGCACGACCCCTACTGGGGAATGTGCCCATAACTAAGGTACATGCCCTTGACTGGAATCAAACCCGGGACCCTTCAGTCCACAGGCCAACGCTCTATCCACTGAGCCAAACCGGTTTGGGCAACTAGTAGCTTCTTAATTCACCAAGATTATGTCTATGATACCACAAGTTTGAGATGTCACTCAAAATTATTTTTCTAGCTTAAATTTTCATCATGTAAATAAAACTTCCAAATTATTTGGCTGTTTTAATACAGTAAATGCTTGTATTTTTCACTAGAAGAAAATTTCTATATTTTTTGGACATCTTACCTACCCATCGTCTCCCTCTTAGATCCTCCCCATCACTGCCTCTACAGTTTTCTCTCCTAAAAAATTTTGAATCTGTCATCTAAACATAGCTGTAAGCTTAGGTCAGCTGTTTTTGGCTCAGTGTTCCAAATTCAGGTTTTGATCTTTATATTATTCTGGGGCAAATATCCATACCTATTCCAGACAGAGTCTCCTGTGACTTTGTTATAAGTAGAAGAGATTTGTTTTAATTTATTTTCTTCACAGAATCACAAATGAAAAAAATAAGTTGTAGTCATTTTCCAAAATGCTGGTCTATGCCTTTGTATTTGGACATGGCTTTTTATGTCACTTGTGAGTTCAGATTGATAAAGACTGAATGGCCTAGTTAATAAATGCTTTAGTCTAGCTATATGTAAATGTGTCATTCAGAATATATTTACTTAGCAACAAAATCCTGGTTTAGTAAACAATAAGAAAACTCGGGTGGGGGTGGGATATTTTAGATTATGAATAAGGTTAAATTGGCTTATTCTAACAGGATTGGCATTTCAGATTTCATTCAGATGACCCATGACAAACACAACAGAAGTGCTCAACCCTTTAAGTTCTGTATCCACACCGCTCCTGACTAGCTAGATAGCGCTGAAATCTTTTAACCTGAAGTATTATTCTCTCATACCCTTCCAATTGCACTGCATTCACAGATGTTTACTCCAGTTTTCCAGCTAAACCAGAGAATAAAAAGGGAGTGTAAATGAGCTTGCCTTTGTAATTACATTTTCTCCTGTGATCATTAAATGCGCTTTCTCTTTAACATGCTAAAATGCTACCATTCCACAAGGGAGTACTAACTCCAGAATTAACCTGTTACATCTGAAAAATTGTACAGATTTGTATTTTAGGGCCTCTGGTAAGATTTCGTTTTCAATGTTATTTTCCAAGAGACATTGTGAAGTTTTATTAGCCAAAATCCGTAGACATTACTTAACCTTTTAGACGAGCTGTGAACCAGTGTTCTGCATTTAGAAATTTTGAGTGTCATTATCATAAAATATATAAGCAAGTTTTTCCTACATGTAATTTCAAGTTTCAAAGCCCAAGTGAGACATGGAATCATTGAGATTATTAAAAAATAAATACGTAGATAAAAGTTAAGAATAGAAAATATACCTCAGAATGTTATCTTCATTTGGAAAGAGGCACATGACCATTGCAATTACTTAAGAGGAGGTCACTCTGAAGTCTGGAGGGGCCCCAATTTAGTAATACTGATGTCTTTATGTGAGGACAAGAGACACAGACACGACATGTAAAGCTGGAGGCCAAAATTGGATGCACCTACCAGCCAAGGGATCCCAAGGATTGCCCGTCCTCACCTGAAGCTAGGGGAGCTGCATAGAACAGAGTCTTCTTCAGAGCCTATAGGAGGGAAAAGCCCAGCTGAAACCTTGACCTTTAGCTGTCAGAACTGTGACAGAATACATTTCTATTGTTTTAAGCTACCAAGTGTATGGCACTTTGCTCGTGCCAGCCCTGGGAACTAATAGATCACAGAACTTCACACTGACTGAGATTATGCTGATCAGATCTGGAAAGCAGGAAGTAGTACACACACTAAATGCTTTAGTAAGATGCTTGTGTAGCAGAATTTGGCAAAAAATAGTCCAAAATTTTCAGAGATGCTCACATGGATGAGGTTTATGATGATGCGGCTTGAATAAAATAGACTTCAAAGTTGACAGATATTAAAAATGTTGTAAAGGAAAACATAAATTACCCAGAATTGGAGAGAACACAGATAACAGTAAAAAGAGATAAATGTATCTTGCTTTTATAAGGGTATATATATATTTCATAGAATAAAGTTGCTCTCATACATTAATTATGCTTCCTCAAGTAGATAAAGAGATTGTATATTTCTAATATATGAAGTACAAACCTCCTCTTTGGTGATAAATAGTATTTAATATATGTTGATATTATCTTCATGAATTCAATGACTATTTACATATCTCAAGGCTTTATAATATGCACACAAATAATTGGTACTTATGCATGTGTTGTTTTAGATATTGAGGTTGAGCCCTAGCAAGCTTGGCTCAGTAGATAGAGCATCAGCCTACAGACTGAAAGGTCTCAGATTGGATTCTGGTCAAGAGCATGTGCCTGGATTGTGGACTCGATCCCCAGTGGGAGGCATGCAGGTGTAGACGATCGATGCTTCTCTCTCATTGTTTTTATCTCTCCCTCTTTCTTCCTCTCTGAAATCAATACAAATATATTAAAAAATAAATAAATGAAAAATAAAACACTAAGGGCAATGGACCTTATAGATACTTTTCAAAAGAAGACAGAAGGAAGGCCAAGATAGATATGAAAACATGCTCAAAGTCACTAATCATCCAAGAGATGCAAATAAAAATGATAATGAGGTACCATCTCACACCTGTCAGAATGGCAATCATCAACAAGTCAACAAATGACAAGTGCTGGTGAGGATGTAGAGAAAAAGGAACCCTAGTGCACTGCTGGTGGGAATGCAGACTGGTGCAGCCACTGTGGAGAACAGTATGGAGTCTCCTCAAAAAACTAAAAATGTTTGATTCAGTGATCCCACTTCTAGGAATATATCCCAAGAAACTAGAAATACCAATCAGAAATTATATATGCATCCCTATGCTTATAGTGGCACAATTTACCATAGCTGAGATTTGCAAACAGCCTAAGTGCCCATTAGCAGATGAATGGATTAAAAACTGTGGTACATCTACACAATGGAATATTATGCTGCTGTTTGCAACAGCAAGGATGGAACTGGAGAGCATTATGCTTAGCAAAATAAGCCAGTCAGAGAAAAATAAACATCACATGATCTCACTCATTTGTTGAATATAATGAACAACATAAACTGATGAACAAAAACAGATGCAGAGACAGAGAGGCATTGATCATAATGTCAAACAGCAGAGGGAATGTAGGGGAGGGTGGGGGTAAGAGGGAGAGATCAATCAAAGGACTTGGACACATACAACAGGGGTGGTGAGGGCATGAATGGGGGCGTGGGTGCAATAGAGGAAGATAAGGACACATATGTAATACCTTAATCAATTAAGAAAAAAATTAAAAAAGGAAAACAAAGATATCGAGGTTGAAATCTTATAAAGTAATTGTAACAGTTATGTTAAAAGTACAGTGTTTCTATGAAAGAACTGATGGAAGACTTAAGCAAAATACTGAAATTCACCATCAAATCTAAATGGTTTTAATCAGAGAAGAGTTTGTAGGCTTGATAGAGGTATGAGAGTGTTGAGCTCAGAGCTGAACAGAGTATTTCTCCTTGCGGAGTTTCTTTGCCTCTTATAATAGCCTGAGAGCAGCACTTCACAATCCTCTGTAGGTGTGTAAGGGGTCACTCTTTCTCTGACTTCCCAGTAGGAACAGAGAAAGCAAGTTCCGAAGAACAGGTTGACCTCTGACCCTGAAAGCAACACTGAACTGATTAGAAACAGAAGTTGCTTCTTTGGCTGGAAAGAAGGTGTTGCTTCTTAGTATCCTCGTATTTTTCCTGCAGCAAAACCTTGATCAAATTTTAAGAAATCTATAACTCTGTGATTCTATTATTTAAATTTCAATTATAAAGCTAGACTAGATTAGGAAGAGAAATGTCATTCCCTGCCCTAGGCTACGTAGAAATCACCGTCACAGGTAGAATTAGAACACAAGTCTCCCTCTCAGCATTAACAGGCATATTCCTATCTGTCAGATTCTTTTACTTCCCTAAAACAGCTCTTTTGTCATTTAAATAATATATATATTTGAAAGGGTAAAAGCTACCAGTATATAATCTCATTTTCCATGTTTTATAAGCCAGACTGCTCCCCACAGTCTCATAAATGATGGGAAAACTGCTTCAAATCATGGCGCCGTGATTTTCATATCATCTAAAAGAAGGGTCCTTTGTGCTAAAGCAGGTGTGCCGTTGTGAATGTGTGGCTGCCCCACACTGAG
>PVJN01049255.1:0-15293 GCA_004026805.1 Lasiurus borealis
AACCCCCAGAGCTCCCCCGCTGTCTGTCTGTCCCTCTCTCTCCCCTCCTCCTGTCTCTCCCTCTGTCTCTGTCCCCCTCTCTCCCTGACCCCTCACCCCTCGGAGACCCCCCCCACACACACACACTACGAACCCTCCTCTCCTCTGGGCCTTCACCACCCACAGCCGCCTCCCCTGCGGACGGAGCCCCGAGTCCGGGATGCAGGCCCCCCGCCCTTCGCTGCGGCCTCTCGGGCGCCAGGCCACCTCCTCAGAGAGGAGAGGACACGCGAAGGCAGCCCTTCGGGAACCCACAGGCCCCGGCCGCCTCGCCTGGCCGCCCGAGAGGTCGCGCTGGGTGCTAAGGAGCTGCAGCTGGAAGGGGATTTGTTTTGGGGAAAGAGCTTCACACTGAGGCCACGCCCCCTGGCTGAGCCAAGACCTCAGAACCAGGAGGTCACGGGTCAACTCCAGGTCAAGGGCACAGGCCTGGGTGCAGGCTGAGCCCCAGTGGAGGGCAGGCAGGAGGCCCCGTGGACAATTCTCATCATTGATGCTTCTCTCCCTCCCTCTCTCTTTCTCTCCCCCTTCCTCTCTGATCCAGGAGGTCAGGGTTCGATTCCCGGTCGGGGCACAGGCCGGGGTGCGGGCTCCATCCCCAGTGTGGGGCAAGCAGGAGGCAGCCAATGAACGAATGATGCTCCTCATGGAGCTCCCCATCTCTCTCCCTCTCCCATCCGCTCTGGAATCTATGCAAATACATATTTTTTGTTGATTTTTTTTTTTTTTTTTTTTTTACAGAGCGGAAGGGAGAGGGATAGAGAGTTAGAAACATCCATGAGAGAGAGACATCGATCAGCCGCCTCCTGCACGCCCCCCACTGGGGATGTGCCCCAACCAAGTACATGCCCTTGACCGGAATCGAACCCGGGACCCTTCAGTCCGCAGGCCGACGCTCTATCCACTGAGCCACACCCGTTTTGGCCAAATACGTTTGTTTTAAACGTCCTTATTCCCCAGCCCTGGAGGGTGGGCAGGACGGGACGGGGTGGGGGCTGTGGTCTCTCCCTTCCTTTTCCTGCGGCCCACCCTCCCGGCCCCAGCCTCGGGGACCCTCTCTGTCCTCAGCCTGGGGAGTTGGGGCTGGGGTGCGCCCTCCTTTACCCACAGCCCAGAAGTGGGGTGTCAGCAGAGCTTGGGGGCTGGCTGTCCCCTCCTGGGGGGTTGGGGGACAAGCTTGGGGACCTGGGCAAAGCGGGGAAGCTGCCTCCTCCCCCCAACTGCCCCTGCTCTGCCCGGGGTGCCCCCACCCCCTGGCTGTCCGTCCCTCCAGCCCCCCACCGCCAGCCACCCCCACAGAGGCTGGGCCAGTGGACGGCAGAGGAGGGAACCCTGTGTCCCGGTGGGCAGGCGGCCGGCTCCTTCCGGGGAGCCCTGGCCAGCGGGCTGAGGTCACCTTCCAATCTCAGCGGATGAATTATTCATGCGCTGAGTGCAGAGGCTGAAACCCGACCCCGGGGCTCCGGTTCCCTGCGCCCAAGGCCGCCAACCTTGGGGGCAGGGAGGGCCGTGCCCTCAGGGCTGGCAGGTGAGGGGTGAGGTCACCGCAGGCCCCGGCCTGGCCGCAGGGCACGGGAGAGGGCATTCCCAGGCAGAGGCCGCCGGCCACGGTCCCTCCAGCTCCCCACGTCCCCCCAGAGCCCCCCCCCATCTCCCCTGGGTGCCTGGTCCCTGGCCTCCTCTGTCCCAGCACCTGCCCGGCACCCCTCTGGTCCTTCCGTCCACTTGTCTGTCTGTCCACGGGTGCCCCCTCCCATTCTGGCCTGTCCCACCAGCCGCCCAGGTCCGGCCCAATGAGGGTCCCATCGGAGGAGGTGGCAGGTCCGTCCCGGTGTGTGTGACCTTCACCTGCCTGGGCCTGGGATGAAGGGGGAGGGGCCAGGGCAGCTGGAGGGGGTGCCCCCCCGACTCCCCCAGGTGGGGGTGGGTGCTGGGGCCACGGAAGCAGAGCCCCTGGGAGGCCAGGAGCTGGGGAGGCCCTGGCCCAGCCCTGGCCCCTCCCCCTCCCTCCAGCCCCTGCCCTTCCCACTCGCTCTGGTGGAAGGAGCTGCAGCTGGAAGGGGATTTGTTTTGGGGGAAGAGCTGAGGCCTGAGAGGCTCAAACGGAGGCCACACCCCCTGGCTGAGCGACGACCTCAGAACCAGGAGGTCACGGGTCAACTCCTGGTCAAGGGCACAGGCCCCGGGGGAAGGCGGGTCATCAGCGCCCCCTTTTACAGAGGTGGAAACCGAGGCCTCTCCTTCCTGCCCGGTGGCTCCTTCGGGAAACAGGAGGGGCCCTCAGAGCCCGCCTCCTGGGGGGCGGGGCCAGCCTGGCTGGGGTGCAGCTCAGGGGACAGACCCCACACCTCCCACTGCACCACCCCAGCCTTTCCTCCCGGCCTCCCCGCCCTCCCACCCAAATGGTCCGTGACCCTGACCTGTGGGCCTGTGGCTGTGTGGCACGGAGGAGGGGAGCCGGGCAGGGAGCCGGGGTCACCGGGGGGCCAGGACCCTGAAGGGGCAGGAGCACTGGGCCCGAGGCCGGGACGCCAGGACAGTGTCCTCAGGAAGGAGCAGCTCTGCCACAGCCCGGCCACACCCACCACGGCCTTCGGCAGCCATGACCGAGCGGCCAGAGCCCCTGTGACTGAGGGGGTCGGGGAGGACAGCACGGCCGGGGCTGGGGGGCGGGAGAGGAACCACGGAGACGGCAGGGGATGCGAGGCCAGAGGTGCTGGGTGCTGGGTGCTGGGTGCGGCCCGGGGGAGGGGGCAGGGCAGGGCGGTGGGCGGGGGAGCGGCCCCCAGGAGAGCGTGCTCACTGCCAAGGTTGCCCTTCACCCTCCCCCGGTCTCCATCAGCCGCTAATTAGCATCCTGACCACTCAATTAATTAGGCCTCCCGCGCTTAATTGCAGCCCGGTGTCTGCGGGGGTGGGCAGCCCTCAGCCTGCTCCCCGGGCCCCCCGCCCGCACCCCCTCCCGGAGGCGAGGTTTATTGACCAGAAAAGACAAGTGAAGAGACCCCGGTCACGCGGTGGCGGGTGGGGGATGGGATGAACAGACAGAGGGAGGTCGGCAGGAGACCCTCCGTTCGGGGTGGGGCTCCCTCACCCTCCACCCGCCTCCCGCCCCGGGAAGGGAGTCCCCTCTGGCCTCCCAGTGTCTCCCTGGGCCACCTTCCCAGAGGCTGAGCCGGTTTCCAGCAGGAGGGGCGGTGGCCTGGACCCCACACCCCTGTCCGGCCTCCTCTCTGGGAGCCTGTGCAGGACTAGGCTCCTCCTTGCAGCCTCTCAGGGGCCTGGAGTACAGGACACCCCTACCTGCTCCACACACACACACACCCCTGTCTGGTCAGGCTATTCCACTCACTACCTCTTCTTCCTGACCCACCCAGTGCCCGGGCACGGGTCTCCGGAAAACCCAGCCCAGACACCTTCCTGTTCACTGCTTCATGGGCAAAAACAGCCAGATTGGCGCTTGTGTTTGTCAGAAATTCTCGAGGTTGATGATGGTGGTGGTGGTGGAGGTAATGATGGTGGAGGTGATGGTGGTGGTGATGGTGGTGGTGATGGTGGTGGTGGTGGTGGAGGTGGTGGTGGAGGTGGTGATGGTGGTGGAGGTGATGGTGGTGATGGTGGAGGTGGTGATGGAGGTGGTAGTGGGGATGACAGACTTGAATCGCATGCGCCCAGTGAGTCTGAAGGAAGCCGGTGTCTGGGAGGCAGGGTGGCTCCTCAGGGGGAGCCTGTGGCCTCCGGGTTCCTTTGTCTCCTGAGACCCCGGCCTGACCTCTGACATCTCCCAGCCCGGCCCTCGGGCACACAGGTGCCCCAGCACTGTCCGAGGCCGCGGGGCCCACTGCCCGCGGGGTCTGGCCCGTGTTGCCGGGACCTGGGGAGACAGCCTGGGGGAGGGAGGGGCGGCAGTGCTGGGCGGGTGGGGGGCACAGGACCCTGTGGTGGCTGCAGGGTCTGAGGGGGCGGCTCCCTGTACCCAGCGTCTGCCCTGAGGACTCACATGACCGAGGCCCACACTGCACTGGGCCCAGGACACAGGGCCGGCTCGGAGGCCCCGCTGAGAGGGGACCCCAAGGACAGGCCCTTTGGGGAATCACAGAGGCCCAGCCACACCCCGATGGGAGCTGCCGGAGGGAGGTGTGGGGTGCTTTGTCCCGGGGTGTGAGCGCTGCCCTGAGTGGAGCGCCCCCAGGCGCCCCCAGAACCTGGCCTCGGCCTGCGTTCCCCCCCCCCGCACAAGCCCCGGGGGACCCCGCGCCGGCCCCGTGCCCCCACCCCCGCAGGCGGGCACTGGAGTCAGACTCAATTACCCACTCCGTGCGTCCTAATTACTGCAGACAGCCCATTAGAGAGAAATGATCATCAGGCGGAATTAGCGGGCAGCGGGCAATGAGGAAGGAAAAGTGCTTACCCGCCTTCGTCCCGGCCCGGGCACCCGGAGCGGGGAGCAGCGGCCCCCCCTTTACCGGCCTGACACCCTGCTTGGCCTGCAGCTGGGGCTGGGCCCCTCACCGCTGTCCCAGCCTCAGCCCCTCAGCCAGCCGCTGGCCCAGCCTCCTAGCCCCCCAGGGAAGGCGTGGGAGGGGGTGTGAGACTGGGGGGGACACGGGGGTCTCGATGGGAGGGAGAGTGGACACACAGGCAGTGGTCAGTGGGCCCGTCCCGGCCGCTCTGGCCCAGGGGGCACCTGCAGCGGGCATGGGGCAGGGGCCTGGCCAGTGGAGGGATGTTGGCTGCAGAGTGCCAGCGTGTGCCAGGGCCCGAGCTGCTGGTGGGTGGTAGCAGTGTCCGGCTGAGGAGAGGTGGTACCCAGGGCAGGGCAGGGCGGCAGGGAGGTCCCTAGCCCCCACCTCCCCGGGGATGGGGTCCCCCAGAGCCTCCCTGCACTGAGGTCCCCAGTGGTGGGGGTGCAGCTAGGCCGGAGCCCAGCTGGGGGCAGGGGAGGGGCTCCTGGGACCCTGGGGAGAAAACCCTGCTTGTGGCCTCTGCCTCTGAGTTCAGGGAACCCCCACTTAGGGCGGTTACTGCCCAGACTCTGCTCCTCCCACAGCGGCTGGGCCCCCACCTGGAGCCCTCGTGGGGAGAGGAAGCAGGAAGTGAGGGGAGGAGAAGGAGGAGGATGGGGAGGAGGAGGAGGAGGTGCAGGAGGAAAAGGAGAGATGACGAGAGGGAGGATGAGGCGGGGAGTGGAGCCCCCCAAGGCCCCCTTAATCTCCCACCCCCCTGTGCACCTGGCTGGCCCTGCCTCTCCCCCAACTCACCGCCTGTCCAGTTGGATGCCACCAGCTGCCCCCCACGTCTCTGCGCCCCCAGCCTTGTGGGCCTGAGCCCAGGCTAATGGACGGTGACAGTGCAGCCCCCAGTAGCACCCGGCTCCCCGGGACCCAGGAGCCTGTGAGTGCACGTGGCAGAGGCCGTGTGCGTGCGCTGAGGGAGGGGTCCGGGTGGGGGTGC
Organism: Lasiurus borealis; assembly: GCA_004026805.1. Taxonomy (NCBI): domain Eukaryota; kingdom Metazoa; phylum Chordata; class Mammalia; order Chiroptera; family Vespertilionidae; genus Lasiurus; species Lasiurus borealis. Next base: position 5,494 of record PVJN01049255.1, read on the forward strand.
AGGCTCCCCTCTGCTCCGGGCCAGAGTCCCCGGGCCAAGCCAAGGCTGGTGGGTGGCTGGACCCTTCTGGGGGCCAGGAGAAGGGGGTCACCCAGGCTCCTCGAGGTCACGTGCCTGACCCTCAGGGGCCTGACCTCGGGGCAGAACCGGTGGCACTGCCTGTGCCCTTCCAGCCCAGCTCCTGGCACCCACGGGCCCCACTGAGGCCTGGCTGGGGGACGAGGGGGCACCTCCAACCTGAAGGGCATCTGGCTTTGCTGGGGCACTGAGGACCCCCGAGGTCAGAGCCCCCCCCCCCGCTGTGCTGTGCCCGGGGGGAGGGTGGCCCTCTGGTTGCTCCATGGGCAGGAGCTGCTGGCCGTGGGCCCTCGGCTCCAGGTGCTGGGTTCTGGGAGCGGGCAGCTGGTGGCGGTGGCCTGGCCCCCATCTGGGACTCCAGGAGCACAGAGTTCAGCTGTGTGTGTTGGGGGGTGGGGGGTGCGTGGGAGTGACCTCCGTCCTGGCTGGCGGCCGTGGGGGCAGCTGTGCTTTGGACACGTGTGTGGGAGCCTGCCGTGTGCACCCCTGTCTAGTGTCCAGTGCCTGCCTGTGGCCCGGTGCCGCCCGGGTCATGCGACCCTTAGCCCTCTGCCCACTCCTCCGGGCCTGAGGCTGCAGAGGGGCGGCTCCTGGGAACTTGAGGTCCCGCCGGCTGCGCTCAGGGAGCCCCCATCTACTCTGTCTGAGCCCCCCACCTCCCTGATGTGAGACCCCGGCGTTGGCTGGCTGGCCGGCTCTCTGCGTGGTTACCACCGTCTGCCTCCCTCGGGCACAGCTGGTCCCTGCTGGGCCTCCCTCCACTGGTCAGGAGAGAGAAGGACCGAAACCCGAATGCAGTGACCAGGGACGTAGAGGAATTCCCTCCAGAGTCAGGGGGGGGGTGCACGGTGGGTGCAGGGGGCCTTGCTGGGAGGCCGGGTCCCGGAGCCCCTCGCAGGACGCACCTGGGAGTGAGTGCACAGGGCCCCGGTGCCAGGGGCAGCCCTGCCAGGAGCGATGGGGCAGTGAGCAGGCTGCCCTGCCCCAGGCCCTCTCCTCCCCCCTCCCATCCCCTCCCACCACCCCGGCCTCGCGGCCCTGCCAGCTCCCTCCCAGACCCACGGGCCCAGGAGGCTCCCAGCTGAGCATCTCGGTGCCGCCTCGGTCCACACTCCTGCGACCCCTTCTCCGGTCCCTGGGGGTCCCTGTCCGGTGGCCGCGAGTCCTCAGGCCTCCAGTTCCCACGAAGCCCCTCCCCCGGCCCAGCCCGGCGGTGGCGGCTGCAGTTTCTCCGAAGGAGAGGGACTCGGGGGCACCTGGCAGCAGCGGAAGCAAGACCGTCCGGCGCTTCCCACAACCGGCTGTCGGGCCAGGAGTCCGTGGTTCCCCCGAAGGCGCTGGGAAAAGCTTGGGAAAAGCGTCTCCAAACGCCCCGAGGCGGCCTCCCTGCCTCCCGCAGCGAGTGAGGGCGCGCGCTGGGCGGCCCTCGGCCTCCCCGGGCTCTGCTGGGGGGACTGGGGGGAGGGGAGGGGAGGGGGAGCGGCAGGAGGGGAGGGTGACCTGGAAGAGGCGGGAGGGAGCGTCACAGCCAGGCGCGCGGCCCGGGGAAAAGGCTCCCTCTCCAAACCCACGTGCGCTTTCTCTGCAGGAGGAAGGCCCCCCGAAACCCCCGGTTCCCCGACCCCTGCCTGGGCGGCCACGGTGGGAACTGAGGACGCAAACCGGAGCCGGAGGGCCTGCTGCGGCCGTGGGGTTCAGGGCTGAGCCGGCGGGGTCCCTCCCTCGTCACCCCGCAGCCCCTTCCGCCCCCCAGCGCGCAGGTCCCCGCCTCGCCTCGGGCCTGGGTGCGGCTCCAGCTTCGCTCTGAGCTTTGTCCGCAGCGCAGCCTCCCCGTCTGGGCTCCGATGGAGACGGCAAAACAAACTTTGGCGACGCTCCCCGAGCACCTGGCCCGTGGGGACCGGCAGGCCGCTGCCCGGGGAGCACCCCGAGCCCCTTCTCCCCAAAAGTGCCGGCCGCGGGGGTCACCAGCTCCCTCCTCTGTGAAGCGGGGTGACAGCCACACGCTGCAGCTACCGGGGCCAGGCATCCCCGCGCCGCCCCGTCTCCGTCTCCGCGCCGCCGGTTGGGCTGTGCGCGCCTGGCCTGCATCCCCCTCTTCAGATGGGAGACCCCAGGCTCGGGGGAAGGTCTGGGGGACAGTGCTTGCCGCCAGGACACCAGGCCCGGCACGTGGGGTCCCCACCAAGGGCGCCCCAGCGGCTCCTCCCGCCTCTCCAAGCGCAGCCGCGGCTTCTCCCCGGGCTCTCCTCGCCCCGCGCCGACGCAGAGCGCAGGGCGCAGGCCCGGGTCCCCCGTCTTCTGACCGGGGACACGCGCCACAGAAAGCAAACCAGCGGCTCCGGCGGCTCGTTGTGGATCTCAGCGGATTTATTGTCCCCCTTCCCGCCGCCGCCGTCTCCCAGCGGAAGGAAACGCGGCCCAGCCGCCCCGCGAAACTTGGGGCGAGTCGGTGGTGGTGGGGTGGCCTTGCCTCGCGCTCCCCACGGGCAGGAAGGAGCCAGGACCGGACCGCGGGCCTCCCCACACCTCCCGCTCGTCCACAAAAGGTTCAGGCTTTAAAAAATTAAATAAAAATGCCACACAAACAAAACGAAACAACGTGAAAGGAAATAGAAACACCTCTTTTCCACCCACCCCCATGCCAGGAGGTTCAGGCCAAAACCTCCTCTGAAAATTAAGTTTTTTTTCTGCTAGAAACGCTGCATACTTTCCCCTCTTTCATGTCTCGTGAAGGTTAATGAATCAGATACACTTTCCCCTGGTGCAGAGAACGCGCGGCGCGGGCGCGGGTGCGGGTCCCCCTCCCCCCTCCCCAGGGCAGCAGGACGGGGTGCAGCCCAGGGCTCCGGGGCGGGCCTCCCTCTCCCCGGGGGGACAGAGCGAGCGGGCAGGCGGGGTTGGGGCGGGGGGGGCAGGCGGGCAGACGGGGCCAGGCCCCTGGGGGCGGGCGGGCGGGCAGGCGGCACATGCTGGGGACGCGGATGTCCAAGGGGGACCCCGGCGGGCTGGCGGGCGGGCGGGAGCCTCTTCGGGCTCTTTTCTCACCACCGCGGGGGGAGAAATAAACAGAAACACGCCGGGAACAGGGCCGCTTCCCGCGGCGGCGGCGTAAAAAGGGGGCGAGGAGAGACGGAGGAGGACGGGTTCCCGGGACCGGACCGCGGGCCCTCGGCGCGCGGCGGCTGTGGCGTCGTCTGGGCGGAGACCACCCCCGTGTGCGTGCACGTGGGGACCCCCCCCGACCCCCGCAGAGAGGTCCGACCGGGAGCCCCTTTCCTGGAAATCCCTGCGCGCCCCGCGCGGAGCCGCGGCCGGGCAGCTGGGCAGGTGCTTAGTCCAAAGGGGACCCGCGCCCCGAGCCGGGCCTCGGGCCTGCCGCCCCGGGGGACCTGGAGCGGGTGCCCAGGGCGGGCCCGCAGCGGCCTCGCGGCCTCGTCCCGGCCCGCGGGGTCGGAGCCTCTCCCGGTGGCGCGCGCTCCGGCCGGAGTCACAGGAAGAAGTCGGGCGCGCCCTTGGCCCCGCCGGGCCCGGCCTGCGGCGCTGGCGGCGAGGAGGATGCCCGCGGGAAGCCGGGCCCGCCCGCGCCCCCGGCGCCCCCAGCGCCCCCAGCACCGCCGCCGCGGCCCGCCAGCTTCTCGTACTTCTCCTTGTACAGGTCCCGCTCCTTGGCCAGGCGCCCCAGCTCCAGCCGCAGCTGCTCCACCTGGCCCTGCAGCTGGCACTTCTCGCTCTCCAGGATGTGCCGCTGCTGCACGCGCTTGAAGCGGCACGACTGCGCGTAGCCGCGGTTCTTGAGCGTGCGCCGCTTCTGCTTGAGCCGCAGCACCTCCTCCTTGCTGACGCCGCGCAGCTGCCGGTTCAGCTCGCGCACCGACATGGACACCAGCTGGTCGTCGGAGAAGCGCTCCTCCAGGCGCACGTGGTGGCCCGCGCCGCCGCCAACGCCAACGCCAACGCCGTGGTGGTGGTGGAGGTGGTGGTGGTGGTGGTGGGGCGCGTGGTGGTGGTGGTGGTGATGGTGATGGACGCCGTGGTGGTGCGCGCCGTGGGGGTGGCCGGCGCCCACGTCCCCTGCGCCTCCTCCTCCTGCTCCGCCACCTCCTCCTGCTCCTGTTCCTCCTCCGCCGCCCGCGAAGCCCGGGCCCCGGAAGGAGGCCTCGTAGGCCGCCGGGTGGTGCGCGCCGTGGTGGCCGGCGTGCTGGCCGCTGCCGATGAGCGCCTCCACCGCGTCCTCGGGCGTCAGGCTGAGCGCCTCGGGGTGCAGGGGGTGCTGCTGCTGGTAGCCGCTCATCCAGTACAGATCCTCCAGCGCCGGCTTCCCCGACGACGACGACGAGGACGAGGAGGAGGAGGCGCCCCCGACGGCAGCAGCGCCGGGACCCCCGCTCGCCGCGCCGCCGCCCGGTGCGCCCCCGGCCTGCGCTGCGCCTCCGCCCGCTGCACCGCCGCCTCCACCGCCGCCGCCAACGCCCCCGGCGGCGCCCGGGCTGGGCGCGCAGAAGCTGGGCGAGGAGGGCACCGAGGAGCAGGGCGTGCTGAGCGGCGTGGAGGACAGCGAGCCGCCGGGAGGCAGGCGGTGGCAGAAGCGCTCGGCCTCGGGCGGCTCCTTCTTCACCTCGAACTTCATCAGGTCGAAGTCGTTGACGTACTCGATGGCCAGCGGGCTACTGGGCAGCTCGGCGCCCATCGCCAGCTCCGCGGCCATCGCCCGGGGGTGCCCCGGAGGAGGGCGTTGCAGGGGGGGGGGTAAGAGGGGGGCGTGGGCCTCTTCTCCCCCCCGCCCCTCCGATCCCCACGGGCGCTGGGTCCCCGCGGGGCGGTCAGCTCTCCCGGCCGCTGCTGCGCGCCTAGGCGGGCGCGTGCGTAAAAGTTTCGCGCGCCGCCAACTCGGTCTCGGCAGCTGGGGACGCGCCGGCCGGGTCCTGGGGCGGCGAGCGCGCTGGGGCCCCGGTCACCGCGGGCGCAGGCCGGCCGGCCGCGCTCCCGTGCCCACTCCGGCGCCCGGGCGGGCAGGTGGCCGGGCGGGCGGGCGGCTGGCGGGGCGGCCGCCGCCTGGGGCTGCAGGGACTCCCCGCCGCGCTCCGCCCGCGCTCGGCCGGCCCCGCCTCCAAGGCCGAACGCGGCGCCGAGCACTCCCCTTTTATAGAGCCCCGCGCCCGGGCCCGCCTCCCCGGGAGGGGTGCGCGCCTTCGGGCCAATCGGAGCCCCAGACCCGCCGCCCTCATTTGCCTATCCCCATGGCAACCCGGTTCCCAGCTGTCAATCTCCGGCGGGGGAACAGCTGTGGGAAAGGGAGGTGGCGGGCCGGAGGAGGAGGAGGCGCAAGGGCCCTCTGGTGGCCGCCGCGGGGCACTGCAGCGGCGGGGGGCGCGGGGGCGCGAGGCGGAGGGCCAGCAGCCGGGTGTGTGCGGGCACCGGTTGGCGGCCTCTTCTGAGCTCTCGCGTCCGCGACGGGGCGGCCGGCCGGGGGGTCTCGGGGAGCAGAAGGGGCCCCGCTGGCGGGAGGCCGCGTCCCCGCGGTTGGCACGGCCGTGCGGGGACCTCCCGGCCCCTCTCGACGCCCTGACACCCGGCCCGGCGGGGCGCTGCGCGGGGCGCGCGGTTCAGGAATGGAGGCAACAAAGTTTTACCCCGGCGGCGGGGCCCAGGGGTGCGGACAGGTGGGGAGGGGCAGAGTGCGGGCACAGAGGGGCGGGTGCTGCAGGGACAGGGCGGGGGCTGGGCTCGGGAATTAGGAACCCCTGGCCCCAGCTGCCCACCAGGCGGGGTCTGGAGCTGGGCGCTGGCACAGGGCGCAGGGCGGGGCCTGGCGGGCAGGGGACCGAGGTTTGAGGGTGCAGTCGGTGGCCCAGGGCTGGGGACAGCGGAAAGGGCAGTGAAGCCAGCGGGTGGAGGTCCCTGCTCCTGCTCCCCCCGGGGTCAATGGGGGGAGAGGGCCTGACCCAGAAGGACCCTTCCCATTCCCTATCCCGCTGTTATATGACTTAAAAAGTCGATGCTAACGCCAAACATTTCTGCATCGGAAGGAAAGTGTGGAAGGAGGAGGGCAGGGAGGGGACCGCCAGGGGCCCGACCAACCGTGAGCCTGGGCATCTAGCTGCCAGCGCCGGTTCCCTGTCCTGGTCCGAGCGTCTGTGATTTAAATAGTAAAAATGTCCCCCAACTGGGGCTGCAACCCGGGCCTCATACACCGTGGGTGGCCCAGCCCCGTGTTAGTAAGCCTCCTCTGTGCCTTCCCTGCTGCCCCTTCCCTACTGCAGGGGGGGCAGGGACCCCTCAGGATGGAGCCCCAGGTCAGGTGTTGAGACTCCAGAAGCATCACAGGGTTTGGGGTGTCCTTAAGCCCCCCGTGTCCAGGGGGAGGAGGCCTCTGGACTCAGAGGAGCGCAGGGTTTGTGCCGGGCCCAGCAGCGGTGGGTCCGAGCCCAGGGTCTCACCTGGGTCTCCTCCCAGCCCCTGGTTTCCAGCTGAGGGCACAGACCACCCCCCTCTCCCCAGAACGTGATGTGCCAGGACGCTCTGCAGGAAGTGCTGTGCTGCCCAGTGGCCCGGGGTGGGGGGCATGTGGGTCCCTGGGAGGCAGGCAGCTCCTGACCGGGGCAAGGGGTGGCCTGCGGCTGCCTGCCTGGACGTTGTGACAGGAAGCTGCACGCCTCTCCTCGCCGCACTGCCTCCTGGGCACAGTGGCCCCTGGGCCGGTGCCCGCCTCACCTAGAAGCCCGCCGTGCACCCACTGTCGTTTTGGGGGTGCGCCCTCCGCAGCGATCCTGGGGGAGGCGGGGAGCGCTCCTCCCTAGGCCCCGCCTCCTCCAAACCCACCCCTGGAGCCATCTCTGTCCTCCGGGCCCAGCGCCTCTGTCCTGCCCACAGTCCCCGGGCACCTTGCCTCTCCAAGACCACAGGCCCAGATGCCAGGGCACACAGCTGGGAGCTGAGACATGAATCAGCTCCGGGTCTCCCCGCACCGAGGCCCCTGCCCCCAGCAGGGCCCCTCTGCCCGCTGCAGGCCCCAGCCCGTGGCCACTCTGCCCGTCGCCCGGCTTCAGGCCACCTGGATGCAGGGCTGCCCTGCCTGCGGGGGCGGGGCACCGGCTCCGGCTGTGCCCTCAGGGGAGGTGGCACAGCCATAGCCTGAGAGGGCACGGCCCAGCTGGGATGGCAGGAGCCTGGGGGTGCGGCCCTTTCCAGGGAGAAGCCTGCTCCTGGCAGAGGCCCGCGGCACCCCTTTAGTCGGGGTTGGGGTGACCTGCCCCTTCATCCCCGAGGGTCTTCGTCGCCCTGCCTCTTGGCCAGAGGAGCCCAGAGTGACCAGGGGCACCCTCGGCGTCCCCCCTCGGCTTCCCCGCGGGAGCCAGGATGTTGCCCGGCCAAGGCTGAGGCTGAGCAGGTCCCCTCCTAGTGGGTCACAGGGAGTCGGGGGGCGGCGGGGAGGGAGGGGCAGGGGCTCGGGCAGCCATCTGCCTGGTCTCTCCCATTGAGTGCCCAGCCCTTCCAGGGCCTCCCGTGCTGACCGCGGGCAGTCTGACTGGTGCTCCAGGCGCTGGGCTACAGCGCAGCGGGTCCTGGCTACCTACCCCCCTTTGCCCCAGGCCTCCCACTGGCAGCCCCAAAGCCTTGGCCTCGCTGGAGGGTGGGCCTGGGGAGCAGGGCCGTGTGGGGGAGGTCAGCTGCCCAGTGGACACACCTGACACCTGGGGGCAGCGCACTGGGAGAAGGTCTGGGGAGCAGGCAGGGGAAGCAAGCAGATGCCCAGGGACAGTGACCAATAATGACCAGAGGCTGGGTCAGCCGCTATCGGCTGGATTCCCGTCACCTGTGGGGCTGGTGCGGAGACCCATCTCTCGAGCTGCCCGGGTTCTCTGAGGGGACTCCCGTGGGGACCCCCAGCCTGCTGGCTCCCTTGGGCTTCTCCCCACAAGTCCCGGTGGCCATTGGACAGGCAGGAGGCTCCTGACCCAGGCTGGCCCTGTTCAGGTCCAGAAGCCGGTGGGCAGGTGGGAGGACTCTGTACCCGGGTCTGCGGCCAGCCCTCCCCTTCTCCGGGGACTCAGCCGCAGGCTTCAGGTCCCCCAGGGGCTCCCAGGGCACGGCGACACACAGGCGGCCAGGCAGACGTGGGACGACCTTTATTGCTGAACGTGAGTGCCCGTGCCCAGGAGGAGTCCTGGTGAGGCGGGGGTGCAGTGACCACCACTGCCCCACCAGAGGGCGGGGCGCGGGGCTGTGCTGGGTGGGAGGCTGAGGACTCAGGTGGGAGGTACAGGGTACGAGGGCCGGTGGGGCAGGCCCAGCCCGAGGGGGGGAGGCTGGGAGGAGGTGGGTGGAGGGATGGCCCTGTGGCCCCGGGCATCGTGCGGCAGGCAGCCCCCCGGGGGGCCGTGGCGGGGAGCTCCCTTCCAGTGCAGCGCCGAGGGGTGGAGGTAGGCGTGGGCTGGCACCTGCGCTCTCACAGCCGGGGCTTGATGTGCAGAGGTTTCCCTGTTCCAAGGAGGCAGAGGTCAGGTGCCAGCAGCCCCTGGCTGGCGGCAGCCCCCCAAGCTCCCCGAGAGGGCGTGCGCAGCAGGGGCGCTGGGAATGGGGACGGTGGGTTCGGACAGGCCACCCTGGGGTCCAGCTGACCAGCGGGGCGCAGGCCGGCCCCTGTGGCCGGAGAGGGGGAGCAGTGCCTCGGCCGGGCGGTCTGCGGGCGGAGCTGGGACACCAGGCGCACACCTGGTGCCACGCTGCCCCTTCGAGGGAGAGACCCAGCGTGTGCCAGCAGCTGGCGGGGTGGGGCGGCACCGAGCCCGGGCAGGGGGACGGGCAGCCTGTGGTCAGGAGCAGGCAACCAGAGGGTGGGGAGGTGTGTCCCAGGGCCCGCTCAGGTCCACACTCATGTGCCAGCGCCTCTCCCTTCCCGTGAAGCCCCTCGGGCTGTGCCGAGGACAGATGCCTCCACGCGGCCACCCACAGGCAGGCCTCTCGGTGGGCCCTCAGGGCTGAGGCCCTGGCCACCTGCTCAGCTGGGTGCAGGTCCAGCAGCCGGGCCCCGGGCCTCTGGCCTCACGGCTGTGTGGCAGCTTGGGTGGGGGATGCAGGCTGCCCACCTCCGTGGAGCAGGCAGGTCGGCGGGTGGGGCGCCCGAGCTGCCTCCTGACTCGGGTGGCTGCCTGCCGGGTCCCGTTTTACAAAATAAATGCAGCCAGGCCCCGCGGTGGAGCCAGGCCGCCCCTCGCCCGAGTGGGGGCTGAGGGAGGCGCGGCGTTTGAGCGTGCTCAGCGGAGCTGCTGCAGGAGGCTGCGGCAAGCATCTTCCATTAACGTTACGACCGTGAAATATGACAATAAAATGATGGCCGTATGGTCGCAAATGCGCAGCCCGCCGAGCTGCGTGGGGTTTATCGCCGCTCAAACGCACGGAGGCTGTAAAATGTTTACAGAAAGGGTCGTTTGCAGCCATAAAATCCTCTTTTCTCTCCTCAACAAGGCTGAGTGGAGCCATTTACCGAGCCCCAAATGCTCACCGGGGAGCGGGAGCATCTGTTCTCTCCAGGAGCGAGCGCCGAGCTTCCAGAACAAATTAACAGAAATGGGTGCTTGCTAATTAAATCAGCCCTGGCCTCCGCGCTCCACCTCGGCCCCGCCCTGGGCGGCAGGTGCGCGCGCCGGGCTCCGGAGCCGGAGCCGGGCCACCTGGAGCCTGAAGGTGGGTGGGTGGGAGCCGGGCCCTGGAGGACGGGG
>PVJN01049256.1:0-15292 GCA_004026805.1 Lasiurus borealis
AGCGTCCCGTGGAAAGGCAATTTGTGGAAGAGCGGAGACAGGAGGGAGGAGGGGGGAACGGGGGGGGGGAGGGACCCCTCTTTCAGGTGCTGCGTCCATCCAATAAACTAACTTAAAAATGTTTTGACCTTGAGTTCTTAAACACCATTGTGACTCCCCATCTCCTCTGGGGGAAAGCGCTCTAAAGCAAGTTATTCAACTAGAACGCAGCCCGGCGGACAGGCAGTGTGTTTATGAAATATGAGGGAATTCAATTACCCACGAGTGAGTGAATGGCTCCGTTCCCTCTCTGTCTGCTCGCCATTGTTCCGGGGGTTTCTCTAACAAAAGGTCGCAAAATAAACAGAAGCGTCTGCAGGGACCGGGAGCCCGCAGCAGGAGGACTGCCGGTGGGAGGGTGGGAGGGAGGGTGCTGGCTGGGAGGCGGTGAGAGGAGCGATGGTTGTGTCACTGACTGTTCAGCAGAAACAGCGGCATTGACTGCAGAAGAATGAGCGACACTTAGAGAAACATCACTTGTAGCTTTTAATTTTTTTTCCCTTACCCAGGAGCAGGCATGCCGACTGCAGTAGAAGTCTGAAATATGATTGGAGATCATTTTGGCTGCGTTCAATTGATGATAGATCCATTTATATGGAAACAATATGTATTCGAGGACTGGCGGATTCCCAGTCCCGGTGACTAATTGGCTATTAGTGTTGAGCTTTTTTGTGTAGGGAAACCATATTTTAAAATAAACATCACTCTGCCACGTTTTCCAGCGACTTTCAATGCTCTCGGATGCAGAAATCCAATCACCGGAGGGGTAATTTTATTAATTAGGAGCTGTAACGCTATTACCCGTACTCCTTGTGCTAGATGGCTCTTATGGGGAAATGACCAACGATTTAAAAATGAAGTTTTCTTCTGCCGCGTTATGAAGCATTTAATTATTCTACGAGGTACTCCATATTGCAGTCTCTTTACCATTTAATAACATATATGGATTGAATTATAGATTCCCCTGCAGGTAATAGACCATATTCAGTACATATTTCAAATAGTGAAACAATTTTCCAGCACATTCATCAAACTCAAGTGACCCTTGTATGGAATATTTTACAGATGTAAAGTAAGGGCATTTGTATAAAATAGCAATTTTTTATGTTTTTCTGAAGAGATTTTGCAGCAGATGCATTCAGTGTGGTGAAATTCTCCCGTTATTATTGGTTGGAAAAGCTCCTACCTCTTACTGATGGTCCCCAGATTTTCGTGGCTGAGATATGTTTTCTGAAGACGATAGTTTTCTCCCGGATAAAAGCAAAGAAACTACTGCTTCCTCTGGCATCGAGGGGTCCTTTCCATTTATAACTGCATTTCAAAAGATGAGTTTTACATGATCCATTGAAATGCACCCCATATTTAGAAATTTTAAGTTAAACAGTATCCAACTTATTACATACAAAACATCCTAAATATGGTTAGAATTACACTGCATCTCTGATTAACCATAAAGCTGTCATAAGGCCACTGGGATAGGTACTCTTTAGGAAGCCAGCGTGTGTAAAATGCGAAAGAAAAATAAACGAATGGATTGTTCAAGTGGGAGAGTGTGTGGAAGTCCATGGCCCACAGTGGAAATTGTGAAATCCTATAGAGGCCATAGGAGAGTGATCATTTACCAGAACTTTCTGCAGAAGTAGAAATGCTCCCTTTGTCTTTGAATGCATCTTCTGCAATCTGGAGGTTCATAAAAATGTGTCTTCTGAAATCTGGGGGCTCGTCTTCACACCATGATCTCATGTTGTCCTCAGACATGCAGGGCTCGCTGAGTGGACTCAGTCAATCCTAGCGCTTTTTTTTTTTAATAGATTTTATTGATTTCTTACAAAGAGGAAGGGAGAGGGATAGAAAGTTAGAAACATCGATGAGAGAGACTTCAATCAGCCGCCTCCTGCACGCCCCCTACTGGAGATGTGCCCGCCACCAAAGTACATGCCCTTGACTGGAATCGAACCCCGGGAGACCCTTTAGTCCGCAGGCCGACACTCTATCCACTGAGCCACACCGGTTTCGGCAGTCCTAGCGCTTTTGATTATTAACACCGCCGTGAGGATGCTTATTTACTATTATTCCATTTTGCAAAGAGGTAATTATAATACCAGTCTTTGGACGTGTGTGCTGTCGGGTGGGGACATAGCTTTACACCTGGGAAGAAGGGAAGTGGCAGGGACATCCCTGCGGGCCTGGGTGGGGGCTGGAGAGAACAGTGCACCTGCGTGAGCCCCCGGACCCCGCTGCCCAGTGACGTGCTTGGGGCATAGTTCACGGTCTGCACTCCGAGCCACCGGGCAGTGGCAGGAATGGCAGGATTTCTTCACTAAGAACTCGCAATCACCCTCTGCAAACGCAAGACAAAGGGCCTCCGAGTCATCTCCACCTTCGGCCATCTTTCCCCCCATGTCAGGTGTGTTCACGGCCCATCGCTGAGTGACAGAGACAACAGGTGAGGCCGCTGGTATCTCTCTGTTTAACCCCATGCTCTGGATGGAACTACAGTGGTACCTCGAGATACAAGTGCCCTAACATACGAGGTTTTTGAGATACGAGCCGTCGAGCAAGCGTTTTTTGCTTTGAAATACGAGCAACAGTTGACATACGAGTCACCGCAGGGATCGGCCAGCTGCACACGACCCACCCGTTTACCGCGACTCAAGCGTCTCATAGTTTCCCACGCCTCCAGGTTACGGAACGAATTAAACTCGTATCTCGAGGTGCCACTGTGACCTCACTGGAACCTCCGTGGGCACAAGCCTGGTTGGCCTGAACAGTCAGGGCAGAGCCACACGCAGCATCACAAAGTATGAGGACACGCGCGGCGCTGTGTTCAGATCGTTTTTAAAATTGGAATGAAGTTCAAAACGCCAGGAAGAGTGAGAAAACGCCCGTGTTCCCGCTCGCAGGGAAGAGTAACGTTCCCACATTTGCTGGAGACCAGAAAACACTAAGCAGATGATGTTCACCCTGACATTTTTTGTGTGTCTGTGACATTTCAACACCAAATGGCTTTTACATTTTCCTCACCAGTGATGGGAGAAAAAGGAAGGAATCATAATGATGGAAATGATGATGGTGATCCATTTGCTCCTCTGATTATTATTTTTTTTCCTTCTTCATTTGGGGAGCCCCGGCCGAGTCTTCCCCACCCCATAAACACTTGCCGAGTAAAAAGGAGCAGAATCTGCCGGGCGGCGCTCTGCGTTGATACACTGCCCTCGGAGGGAGGGGGGAAGGGAGGGGGGGGGCGCAGAATGCTTCATTAGTTAATTGTGCAGAGCACAGCTCTTTAGGGGTAAACAAGCGAAGGACGTCGCTGAATGGCCCGGCCCCGTCACGCGTATTATGGCCTAATGATGCCAGTAATGGGAGGAGGCTCCGGGCGAGTCATCTGTCAAATTAGCACACTGAATTATTTATCGCCTCCGAGTAAAACTGTTGAAAGGTAGCAGCTGAGACATGGTTTCTATAAATCTAAAATTCAGGGGGTGCGGGAGGGGGCGGGGGGCGGCTAGAAAACTCACGCAGCTGCTTTGAGGGTGCCTTTGCTTTTTTAACATTTGCACCGATGAACACAATGGTCCTTATTGGGTAAACACACTCTTTCTCCCTTTACATCTGATAGTCAGTGCGTGGGGGAGGGGGTGGGAGGTGGGAGGCGGGTGTTGGCTGAGAGGACACGAAATGCTACCGGTTTTATGCATTGATGATCACGGAACCACCTCCTGTTCAATCCAATGCGTTATTTCAAGTCCGCATGACTCACCCGCACTGTATCTCTGTGCGGAACCTCAGACAATACAGCACCAGCGTGTCCTGGGCTCCGTGCCCGGGAGCTAATGCGGACAAAACGGTTCCCGAGCCCCAGCCCCTGCCACTCCACCATTTGCCGTTCTGTTCCAGCCGCAGGCCGTGCAGGCTGAGCGGTGCCTGGCAGAGCCTGTGCTCAGCTCTGTGGGGCAAGAGCAGAAGCGTAAGGAACACCCGTTTGGAGGCAGGCAGGCAGTGGGAGGCCGCACAAGCTAACAAATGCGGGGTCTCTGCCGGACATCTATATGGTGGGCGTGGGTGGGCAGACTCTCTTTCTCTGTCCATAACGTTAGAGAGAGAAATGAGTTCATCACCGATTCCTCCCACTGCTCATGGAGAGTCCCTGCTTCTGGGAAAATGAAGGAAGGAAGGAAGGAAGGAAGGAAGGAAGGAAGGAAGGAAGGAAGGAAGGAAGGAAGGAAGGAAGGAAGGAAGGAAGGAAGAAAACGGTTTGCCAATGATCTGTGACTCCTGTCACCTCTGTGTTTCTTGTCTGTTTTTAATTCCTGTCCCGAATTGGACAACTCCTCGGAAAAGTTTGAAATGCGGACGAGAAAACAGATCACCAGTTCAAATAAGCAGAGCTGCACTGCGCATCATTTGACCTCAAAGGAGAAATTGAATGGCCTCTCACAAATGCTCAGTGTGGATCCCTGTGTGCCCTGGTTCAACTCCCGAGAGCCTCCTTTTGTCGGAAGCAGCGCCAGGGGCTTCTGGTGGTGGACGGGACTCGGGGGGCCGCTGCCTGGCCTCCCATCGGGCCAGGGGTACTGGAGAAGGCTTCCCTGTGTCAGGCCATGTGGTGGGAGAGGGCCGTTGAGGGGCAGGACGACAGGGAGAGAGGCCTTCTGGAGGAAAAGCGGTCAGGGAAGGGCCACAGGAGAAAAGGTCAAAGGAAATCAGAGAAAATCCAGTTTGTTTGGATGGATCCTTAGGTAAATAAAGAGTCAATGTTATATACAGTGGTACCTCGAGATACTATTACTCTAACATACGAGGTTTTTGAGATACAAGCCATTGAGCGAGCGATTTTTGCTTTGAAATACAATCAACATTTGAGATAGGAGTCATCGTGCAGATCGGCCGGCTGCACACAACCCACCCGTTTACTGTGACTTGACCGTCTCATAGTTTCCCACGCCTCAAGGTTACGGAAGGAATTAAACTTGTATTTCAAGGTACCACTGTAGAGGGAAGGACTAGATACATTCTAAGTAACTACATGCGTTCCGGTTTTCATCCTCATCCCCCCGCCCCTCATTACCACCCCCTGAGGACAGATGGAGAGGTCACAGACAGACAGACAGACAGACAGACAGACAGAAAAAATGTGGAGGCGCTGAGCTCAGTGCCTCTGTCCTGGGAGAAGAGTGATGCCACACACCGAGGTGACAGTGTTACGGGGAGAGGACCGAGGCGGATAACGAGGCCAGAAGATGCCATGACGGGCCTCTGGATGTGGAGGTGGAGGTGGAGGTCAGACACTCACACAGGAACGTCCAGGAAGCTGTGAAAAAGCGGGAAATGGAGCTCGGACGTGAGGGCAAGTGTTAGAGATGAAATTAGAAAGGTCACACTGACAGAGGAGAGAGCGTGGGCAGCTAAGCCAGGTGGGTGGCGTGTCTGGCCAATTTCCAGCTGCTGTTTGCCCGCCGACGCTGATACTGTGGACATTGCCTTGGGTCGGTGCCGGCTTTCTGATGCCACCGTGTTCTCCCGGAGTCTTTTCTCCTGCTGGTGCCGCCGTTTCAGTCCTCAGCTCGGCCTTCCACGTCAGTGTTTATTGCCTCTCCTTTTCCGTGTCTGCATCTACCACAGCCACAGCGCCTCATTATTTTCTGCATTTCCTTTAACCTCTTCCAAAGCAACAATGACATGAGAAAATACTTGTTGTCTCGGGACCTTAAGCATTTTTTCTGCATTTCACTCTGTAAATTGGAAATTACAGAGAAATGGCGATTCCCAGTTTGGAGGAGTTAAAACTGGTCCTCATCAAATTAAAGATCCTGCCTAGACCGGTTTGGCTCAGTGGATAGAGCATCAGCTACGGACTGAGGGGGTCCCAGGTTCGATTCCGGTTGGGGGCATGTACCTTGCTTGCGGGCATATCTCCACTGTGGGGTGTGCAGGAAGCAGCTGATCGATGTCTCTCTCTCATTGATGTTTCTGACTTTCTATCTCTCTCCCTTCCTCTCTGTAAAAAATCAATAAAATATATTTAAAAAAAAAATTAAAGATCCTGCCCCAAACCACATGCTAGCGAGCCCAGCGCTGTCTAATTCCAAAGTCTGGATTTGCTTTTTTGCTGTTTTTACATCACATTGTCTCCTGCATAGTCACCACCCTCCTATTTTTTTATCCTCATCCCTTATGATAATGATAAGGGATGAGGATAGATTTAAAAAATTTTTAAATATGCTTTATAAGCAATAATGGTCATTATAAGGGATGAGGATAAACAAATAGTAGGGAAGTGTCTATTATCATTATAAGGGATGAGGATTAAAAAATAGTAGGGAAGTGGCCGAGAGTCCCAGGTTCGATTCCGGTCAAGGGCATGTACCTTGGTTGCGGGCACATCTCCACTGTGGGGCGTGCAGGAGGCAGCTGATCGATGTCTCTCTCTCATCGATGTTTCTGATTTTCTATCTCTCTTCCGCTCTATAAAAAAAAATCAATAAAATATAAAAAATAATAGTAGGGAAGTGTCCATGCAGGGAGGTGTCTATGCAGGAGAAAGATAAGACAGATCACCTGTTTTATCTTTCTTCTCCTTCATTGAATTCCTCTGTCCTGGGTCTACTCTTCCCATCCGCTGCCTTCCTCCTTCTCCCATGGGTGGGTTTAAGTCTCACCTGTGTCTCTTCTCAGGCTGATCTACTGAACACCATCCAGTTCATTGACGCACTGAGATTCAAACACTTTCCCCTTTGGGGCTGAAAGTGACCTTCGGTCACCTGAGAGCCGCCCTCCGTCCCCAGCACTCAGAGCGTGAGGCCGCTGCTTCCCGCGTGTCACACGGCCACACGGGGACAACCACGCGGACGAGCAGGGCTTCAGGTGGCGCCGTTGGCACAGAGCACCGCCCACACTTCCGCTCGATACAGGCCTTTCCCGTTGCCTTTTTATCCTTCTCATCCGCATGCTGGTCACATGGCGTCTCTGTAATAGTTAGAAGAAACACATTCCATAAAGATTAGAGCTGAAACCGGTTTGGCTCAGTGGATAGAGCGTCGGCCTGCAGACTGAAAGGTCCCAGGTTCCATTCCGATCAAGGGCACATTACCTTGGTTGCAGGCACATCTCCAGTAGGGGGTGTGCAAGAGACAGCTAATCGATGTCTCTCTCTCTCATCAATGTTTCTGACTTCCTATCCCTCTCCCTTCCTCTCTGTGAAAAATCAATAAAATATATTTTAAAAAAAGATTAGAACTGCTTCAAGCAGACATTTTTAAAATAAGCTTTACAAACAATAATTATCGTTTACAAGCCCAACGTGAGAGCTGGATGTAGTTGGTGTCAGACGCCCAGTGGCCTGACCTCTGAAGACACCAGCATTTCCTCTTTCGCACCCCAAACAGCTTGCGAGAGGCGCCCCGAAACAGAGCAGTGGCACCGGTGATGGGGCTGCTCGCGTGGAGCTCTCTCTGGGGGTGACAGGAACAGGCACACACACCCACCAGCTTGTCTTCCGGTAACGTGGGGGCGGTGGAAGGGGCTGTGCGGACAGACGGGTCGTACGGCTAAGGTGTGGAACTGGAGGAACCCGGGTTCAGACACGTGGGCCTGAGCGAGCGGTGCCAGCGGTCCAGCAGGTGGCAATCTTCCCCCAGAAAGGGTGGAACCAGCGTGCGGCTCCGGGGGGATGTGTGCGGGCCCAGCTGAACGCGGGGGACCCTGCCCAACACGGTCTCCTCGCCCACCAACAGCACGGTCCTCCCCCGCGGCCTGGAGGATGCGCCCGCCCGTGGTGGCCGGACTGCAGGGCCGCTGCCTGCACTCGGAGGCCTTCGTGGCTTCTCTCATTTCCCCTGGGCGTTCGTGAGGTCAGTGTGGCGGCATGAGAATAGCACCCACGTCCTTCTCCGGTTTCTGGTACTCGGCAGAGTAGCAACTGCTCCGGCCTTCTATGTCCACCCTCCCCGCGGAGTGATGCCCGCCTGCGGGCTGTCCTCGCTCTGGCACTGCTCCTGAGGCAGGACACGTGGTGATGGTGTGGACCTCTGACTCGCCACCCTATCTGTCCTGCCCAGTGACGAGCATAAGGTGGCGGCTTCTGCAAAATCACGAAGGCATTTCTCAGTGGGAAGCTTGAAAAAAAAAAAATAGACCTCACGAGGCAAGATGAAAGCAATCTGCACGCCTTGTCTCGCAGAGAAGTTTACGGGGATAGTTTGCTGCGTCATCACGTTATATGTTTGTTCTAAAACGTTCTGGTGATGCAGTGAGACCATAGTTACTGCCATCGTTCTGGGATCTTAACGCCCGGCTCCCAGCCACCCCCGGGAAGGCAAACCGCAATCCTCAGTTTTCTTACTGCCTTCATTTTGTGTTTTGTTTTCCAATGAACCCATTCGTTCGTTTTAGGTAATTATCTGAATTGGCACATCCTTCTCATAAACTCTGACTGAGGTGTTGCCATCATCTGTACTAATAAAAGGGTAATATGCTAATTAGACCTGGTTGACCAGACATCTTCCAGTAGTTTGGTCCTCCTTCCTCACAAAGCCATGGTGGCAGGCGCCGAAGCAGAGGTGGTGAGGGGTGATCAGGCTGGCAGGGGAGGGTGGTTAGGGGCAATCAGGTCAGCAGGGAAGGGCAGTTAGGAGCAATCAGGCCAGCAGGCAGAAGGGTTAGGGGTGATCAGATAGGCAGGCAGGTGGGCGGTTAGGAGCCAGCAGTCCCAGATTGCCAGGGATGTCCAACTGCTGGTTTAGGCCTGAACCGGCAGTTGGACATCCCCCGAGGGGTTCTGGATTGGAGAGGGTACAGGCCAGGCTGAGGGACCCCCCTCCCGTGCACGAATTTCTTGTACCGGGCCTCTAGTCCTTTATAATTAAAGGCTAATATGCAAATTGACCAAACATTGGGAAAACTGGTCGCTATGACATGCAGTGACCACCAGGGGGCAGACGCTCCATGCAGGAGCTTTCCCGGGGTGGTCAGTGCGCTCCCTTTCCCTTCCTCTCTGTGAACAATCAATAAAATATATTTTTTTAAAAAATTGATAAAACAAAAATAATCAATGCCACGAAGTTGAGAATTTTCAACTCTCAACATACCGCAATGGCAAATACAATTTCTGCTTATGTTTAAGAATCAATCACAACAGTTTCAAAACTACAACAAAAGGCAAGGGACATAAAAAAATAAATAAATAAATAAATATTAAAAAAATAAATAGAAATTTAAAAAAAAAGAATCAAGCCTCGGTCTGTAGAATAGGTAGATGTTTAATCCCAGCATAACATGTGCTACGTTAGCCTCCTGAACTGAGTATAAGGAGGAAAGTGAAATTTCATTTTAACATCAATTCTCAGCCGTCGTTCAGCAGTATATATATATATACTGAGTCATTGTTGTACACCGATCTCAATAGAAGTCAATTAGCATCTACCAGTCCCCTCCTGGAGAAAGGTTTGTCCACAAGAATGAGAGCGAGGAGATAAGAAATGAGTTTACTAAGCACATAGCTGAGGTGGTGAATGGGCAGCCCACGTCCTATAAGGAGGATTTGCCGATGTTGGGGCTCACAGGGTTTTAAGATATTTGCGTTGACATTTGAAGATGGATAAATTTTACGTAATAATTGGACTTCTTTTGAAATACTGAAGACAGCTATACATACAGGGAACTGACCATGGTCTCTGTGGTTTGCAATAACTCCCAGTATTTGCCAACAACCAAGACGATTGCGCTCATGTGTGTCACAGGCCTGGCCGGAATCACTGAGCTGTGGATTCTCGTCTCACATCGAAAGAGAGTCTCCCACAAAAGACGGGATGAATTGCGCATGCCTCTGGGTTTCTGCCTCCCTCTCCATCATCTACCCTGAGTAACTTTTTCTTTCTCTTCTATCCTCTTTTTTAAAAATATATTTTGTTGATTTTTTACAGAGAGGAAGGGAGAGGGATAGAAAGTCAGAAACATCAATGAGAGAGAGACATTGATTAGCCGCCTCCTGCATGCCCCACACTGGAGATGTGCCCGCAAGCAAGGTACATGCCCCTGACCGGAATCGAACCTGGGACCTTTCAGTCCGAAGGCCGACACTCTATCCACTGAGCCACACCGGTCTCGGCTCTATCCTACCTTTTATTCAAATGTCCCCAGGTCGGAAGCGCTGTATCTGCTTAAGAAGTGGTCAAATGCCCGATCACATCTCATTGTGTAATGAAAATGAATTGCAAGTGTTACCCACCATTTCATGAACATATGCTCATGGAATTAACACGTGGGGAACTGAAATGTCCTGTGGGTCCCAACTGCTTTCCTAACCAGCCGTTCAGTGTTAATCCCTTTACCCCACGTCCCTCGGGCATAAAGGTACAGCATCGGAGAGGCAGGTCTCCAAATCCAGTTCAAGGGTTCGGCGTTTCTCTCTGGAAAGGAACCGCCGCTGTCTCTCCTTCCTGCGCCAGGGGCTGCGGCCAGAGCACAGGCTGCCACTTCCCTCGCACAATGTCAGGGAGAGCGGGAAGGCGCGATTTCCCATCTCTCCACAGCATCACTTACACCTCACCCTCTACAGAGACTTCATGCCCAGGATTTACCTCCGGCCTGGCTTTTTCTCTGCCAACAGTTAGATGTATAGTAGGTGGCTGAATGACTGCTGATCAGCCAGAGACAGTCGGCAGCAGAGACTCAGAGAGTGGACTGTGTTCTGGACCAGTTTGGCTTTGTGGATAGAGCGTCGGCCTGCGAACTGAAAGGTTTCGGGTTTGATTCCGGTCGGGGGCATGTACCTTGCTTGAGGGCACATCTCCACTGTGGAACGTGCGGGAGGCGGCTGATCGATGTCTCTCTCTCTCATCGATGTTTCTGACTTTCTATCTCTCTCCCTTCCTCTCTGTAAAAATATCAATAAAATATATTAAAAAGAAACAACCGTTAGAAACACAGAATTCTGGGTGCAGGCCAAGCTGGTCAGCTGAGCAGGCAGAGCCAGGTATCTGCAAGCGGCTGGTACAGGTTGATATGCTCAAAGCAACAAACAAACAAACAACAACAAAAAAAAAAAAAACAGGCCAGCAACAGCAAACCGTGACGACAACACAGGATGCAGGAACAAGCCGGGAGCGGGGTTCGCACAGTGACAGGAAAGAAGGGGACGGTGAGGGGAGCCAGGGGAGGGACGGTCGAGGCCTGGAGTCCAGACTGGCCCTCGTGTGTGAACAGCCAGGATTAGCCAATGGGAAATCCCAATGGACTACTGTCCCCAGTGATGAGGTCACGGGAACACGAAACACAGGTTTGCAGAGGTGGGGGTGAGCCTGCGGAAGCTGTGGAAGAAAACGGACTGTTGGATCCCACACTCTGAGTGTGCGTCACTCAGTCTCACCCAGAGGTGGGCAGACTCATCATCTGCAGAGCCAAATATCAACAGTGCAAGGATGGAAATTTCTTTGGAGAACCACATTTTTTACACTTAAACTTTTTCTAATGCCACTTCTTCAACACAGACTCGCCCAGGCAGTGATGTTTTGTGAAAGAGCCACCCTCCAGGGGCCAAAGAGCCGCCTGTGGTCCACAGTTTGCCGACCACTGGTTTAACTAAACGGAAAAAGTACTAGAAGTTCTCACCCTCAACTTTCAGGCCAACCCGATAGATTTTCTCTTCCAGAACTCAGGCCGCCACTGTCACCTGAGGTTTGGGGTTCGTCTTTCAGATTCCAGAGCAGGACAGCGAGGCACCCTCTCCTGGGAAGGTCATCCCAGCCATGGGCACTCCATGTACGAGGTGGACAGGGCGCAACCGACGGCCAGTCACTGATGCTACGTGTGTCTGAGGTGTGTATCTACTGGGCCCGCCAACACTGAAAGGCATACCCTTCCCGTTTTGAAAAAGAGAACTCTAGGTTACAGGAAGTGAATGTCTAGTCTTCTAGAAGTTACAAAGCAGCTCTTCATTATCTGATTCTTTTTTAAAAAATATATTTTATTGATTTTTTACAGAGAGGAAGGGAGAGGGATAGAGAGTTAGAAACATCGATGAGAGAGAGACATCAATCAGCTGCCTCCTGCACGCCCCCCACAGGGGATGTGCCTGCAATCAGGATACATGCCCTTGACTGGAATCGGACCTGGGACCTTTCAGTCCGCAGACCGACGCTCTATCCACTGAGCCACACCGGTTTCGGCATTATCTGATTCTTCCCTGGAGCCTAGGTTCGGGTGTTACTCCTGAGAAGGTCTGGGCACCCGGAGGGAACCTGGGGAGGAGTTCTTTGGTGGACGACGGAAGAGGCAGGGGGGGACCGGGCACAGAACTGCCCCCACCCCCGCCCTGCACCTGCAGGAAGTACAAGAAGGAGCATGGAATCTGCCCTCTAGGCCTCCGGTTTTTAAGGTTTTACCCGTTGTAGGTTCTTCTCTGTGGATGTCCTGTGACCGTTCATCGGGGGACACAGGGGAACACCTTTACGTTGAACAAAAACCTAATGATTTTGCTGCTGTGGAAGCTTGGGAGACGGGGTCCTGGTCGGAGTGAATCTCTACAAAGAGACAAACATTTAAAAAATAAATAAATAAGCGTGCATGGAATCCCGGACAGGATGCATCCATTTGTGCAGGAAAATGGCTTTCACTGAAGAAAACGGCCCACATTCATGGTGGGGAGAAAACTGTCATTTCAGAGCATCTTTCCGAGATCAACAATGGAGAGATTTTCACACGACGTATTTGCTTTTGAGCCACTCTAAACCTACAACCGTTTAAAGCCAGGGAGGGTGGGTGTTGCTTCTTTTTTATTCTTATTTTTTCCAAAATATGTTTAGAACATCAGCAAGTAATCCCCCCATGAACAGAGAGAAATTACCCCCAAAGCTCCTCTGAGACCTCCCGGGCGGGACCGTCCCACCGGAGGGGCTGGGCAAAGCTTTGCACGCCCCACCCCGCACGGGGCACCACCGGGCCTGCGGGCGCCCTCCCATTCATCTGGGCACTAAATGCCAATTACCCGCCCTCTGACACACGCGTGCCCGCCCCCGGCCGCCCGGTTTTGTCTCCCGCGTGTTAGAGGCGGCGGCGGACATGCCGGGACACCCGGCTCACAAAGGGGCATCTGTCAGGGGGGACGGAGCACCCAATCAACCACGTGCATAGCCAACGAGGTGGACATTGTGGCGGCCCGTGTCGCCCGGTGGGGAACAAAGCGGCGCACGCTCCCCCGGGGCCTCCGCTAAGAGCCGGCCATGTGGCCTCTGAAAGGGAGCCCCCTCCCCCGCCCCGCCTTTTCCCAGGGGTGCTTTGTGAGTTCACAGCGAGGGTCTGACTCCGTGCCCCGGCCTCTGTCTGAGAGGAAGTCCAGTTCAATTCAATTTGCATCCTCCCCCCCTCCCTCCGTCCCCTCCCCTGCCTTTCAGGGGGAGCCGCAGCCGGGGGAGGCCGCGCAGATGGGCCTCGCTTTGTGTAATTGGATTCCCGGGCCCCGGGCGCTGGCCTCCGTGTGCGGGGATCTGCTTATTTCACACTTGTTCCGGGGACAACAGCGTAGGAGGGGCGACACAGACGTGAACACGGGAGCGGCCTCGCTAAAGAGCTACTTAATACGAATCAATAATTCTCATTCAATTACCCGGAGCGTCGCCCCTGGAAGGAGGTGCTCGCAGGCTCTCTGACCTCAGAAAAACACAACTTTTCCTCTAAAAATCACCTTTTCCGTTACCTTTCCTCCCTCCCTTCCTGTCCCATTTGCTTTCCTTCTTTTCGTTTGTTTGTTTGTTTGTTTGTTTGTTCTGAGATTATCAGGGTCTGTAATTCACATTATTTCTAAGTCCAATTATAGGATCTATTTTTATTTCTTTTTTATTTTTTATTTGTTTTTAAATGTATTTTATTGATGTCTTACAGAGAGGAAGGGAGAGGGATAGAGAGTTAGAAACATCTATCAGAGAGAGACATCCATCAGCTGCCTCCTGCACTGCATGCTCCCTACTGGGGATGTGCCCGCCACCAAGGTACACGCCCTTGACCAGAATCGAACCCGGGACCTTTCAGTCTGCAGGCCGATGCTCTATCCACTGAGCCACACTGGTTTCGGCATGACCTATTTTTAAATGTAATACCAAGGGAGCAACCCTATTCTCTGCGCACACAGGTTTCTCACAACACACACACACACACACACACACACACAGCCTGGAGACCTAGGCTAAGCCATCCTGGCCAGAGAGAGGCAGATAAAAGCTTCTGTTTGAGCGCTCACACTTTCATTCTCATCCCAATTACCTCCCGTGACTCCTCCCTTCCCGAGGACTGTCTCCCTGTCCCTTCTCCATCCGATGCCTCCGAAGGAGATGGAAGCCCTGTCTTCCAGGCGGAGAGGAAGGGCTGCACCCGGAACCACCGGGGAAAGTCCATCACTGCAAAGACGTCGTGCTTGCAACGGAAGCAGGAAGTGCGAGGCTGCCGGAAGGAGAGGGAGAAAATCTGGGTGGACTCGCCCACAGAGAGGGGACATGTGAGGTGCTTACAATTAAAGGCACTTGATATTGGGGAGCACACAGAGGAAGCCAGATCTTGCATTGCTATGTGGCTGTTGGATAAAAGAGGTGTCCTCTCCCCTGATCCCCCCCACCTGTAACCGGAGTCTCCCTTCCTTGGCGCTGCTTCCCTGTAAATGCCCCGGGCTCCCGAGCAGACATCATTCACAGACATGGGGTTTCCGGGCTCCCGTTGCCTCTCCCCCTCCTCCTCCTCCTCCTCCTCCTCCTCCTCCTCCTCGGGGGCTGTGTTCACAGAGTGCTAGTCAGCCATCGGCTCAGTTTCAGCAACTCCTCTGGCTGAGGAGACACCATCCCCAGGGCAAAGGGGAGCGAGGCCGATGGGGGAACCCACATGCTCCGTGTCTGCCTCAAGATGAGTGGCCACCCGGAGCTGGTGACCCCAAGCCGATACCCTGGTGAGAAGGCACCAGCTCCTCTGCCCACCGTGGGCCTGCAGGCCGAGGCTCGTGGCCTTCTCCCCATCGAGCGGGAGAGGCAGGGAGACCCCGTCTCTGATGCTTTTCTCCCGGCCCCCCCCCACCCCCCGCAAGAGTGTATTTCAGGCCCCTCCCCCCGGGAGCCTGCTTCTCCTCCAGCCTCCCTATCTCGGCAGACGACACATCCATTTATGTCACACGCACCAGAAAGCTTGCAGCCCTCCTGGATGGCTCCCACCCCCCGCTCCCTGTCCCCCTCCATCTCGTCAATTACTCCCCGGGGCACAGCCTCCCACCCAGCGC
>PVJN01049257.1:0-15292 GCA_004026805.1 Lasiurus borealis
ACCCACAACTACTCTCCCCTGCAGGCCTGGTCCCCCCAACTGTCCTCCCCTGCAGGCCTAGCCCCCACAACTGCTCTTCCCAGCAGGCCTGGTTCCCCCCAACTGCCCTCCCCTGTAGGCCTGATTCCCCCCAACTTCCCTCCCCTGAAGGAAGGGAAGGGAAGAGACCTGAAGGGTTGGTCTCCCCCAACTGCCCTCCTCTGCAGGTTATCTTGTGGGGGCCATCTTGTGATGGCCATCTTATGTCCACATGGGGGCAGCCATCTTGTGTCTTGGTGTGATGGTCAATTTGCATATTACTTTTTTATTAGGTAGGATTATCTGAGGTAGGCTTTAAAGACTGGAAAACAGAGCCCAAATCGTCTTGGTTGTCCTGTTAGAGTTTGATCTTATACCTGCAAATACAGAACCACTAATTTAAGTAGCAAGGGATATAAGATTTTCATTTCCCATGACTGTTGACAAAATGCTTGGAAAAAGGAATACTTAGGAGTTTGATGCAATAATTCAGATGTAAAATAATGAGGTTTTGTAATGGCACAGAAATAGAAAGGGACAGAATTATTTGAAAGATAAACAGAACTATATTTGAATATTGTGAGGGATTACTTGAATTGTTGAAGTCTTCTAAATTTAAAAGATTTAGACAACCCAATGATTGAGATAAGGAGATGAATTTAGTTATTCATATAGTGAGTCTGAGGTGTCCACTGGTCCCTCACTAGAAACTCCAAAGGACAGTCTGAAAGGAATTTGGAACATACATGAAATCAGAGTTGTGGTAATCACATCCAGGTTGAAGTGGTCTAGGGGGGAAAAAAATGAAGGAAAAAACAATAATTAGAAAACACACAAAAGTGAGCACAGTTCTCTGGAAGACAAAAGAAAATTGGAGTAGAGTCAAGAAAGTCAAATTAAGAGAATTCACTAAAAGACTCAAGAATGAATATATATATATATATATATATATATATATATATATATATATATATGCCTAATATGCAAAGTGTCCCCTCAGAGTGTTCGATTGACCGGGAGTTCCATAGCTCGCTATGATGTGCACCAGGGGGTAGCATGGAATGAAGGAAGGCCCCAGCTGGGGCCAGCAGCTGCAAATAACCCTACCTGTGCATGAATTTCTAGAACTGAGCTTCTAGTATTAAATGCAGTGGAAAGGTCACAGGAGATGAAACTGAAAAGTGGCCATTGAATTTGACATTTGTTAACTTACCATTAAGTTGCAACAGTACCGTTTCCCTGAAAGTAAGACATTCCCCAAAAATAAGACCTACTTCCAGTTTTGCCTCTCACTGTAATATAAGGCATCCACCCCCTAAAATAAGACCTCCCCGGAATATAAGGCCTGCAAAGCTATCTTAAGGCATCTGATTCCTGATTTAAAGAGACCTCACACTGCCTGAACAGCTCCGGCTGCGCTGCGACCAATCAGTGAGCTGGTTTGTGATGACAACTACTACCGTACCGTACCGTATACAGGTAATAAATTTCCTTTTTTTTGTTCAACAATAAATGTGTACCGTATTCTTACTCAAGGAAAAATAAGACATCCCCTGAAAATAAGACCTAGCGCATCTTTGGGAGCAAAAATTAATATAAGACACTGTCTTATTTTCGGGGAAACAGGGTATGTGAAAAGTGTGGTTTTGCCTTGGAGTGACCAAAGATAAAACAAATGAGTTGAACTCACCTTGAAGGACATACATTTTGTAATATTAAACATAGCATTAACCTGAATCAGATAAAATGTTAAGTTTAATGTACTTTCATCACTTCCTAGAAGGTTTGGAGACTTCAGTTCAGGAGCCAAGAGGTTCTCCATTCCTATCTCCAAACTCTACACAAATTCCGTCATTTTGTCCTACAGTTGACCCTTGAACGAGGGTTTGAAATATGCAGGTCCTTATATGTGATTTGTGTCGGGTGTTTTTAATTAAACACTAGCGATGTGTTTTCTTTTCCTTATGGCCCTTTTGTTTGTTTGTTTTTAATCCTCCTTGAGGATATTTTTTTCCATTGGTATTTTAAGAGTGTGGAAGACACAGGGAAAGGCAGAGAGAAATATCAGTGGGAGAGAAACACCTCCATCGGTTGCCTCCCGCACACTCCCTATGACCAGGGCCCCAGCGGGGAGAGCCCACAACTGAGGTCCATGTTCTTGACAGGAATCGAACCCAGGACTCTTCAGTCCACGGGGCCAGTGCTCTACCCACCGAGCCAACCCGGTTAGGGCTGGTTTTCTTAATAACATTTTTTTTCTCTCTAGCTTACTTTATTGTAAGAATACAGTATTAATACATACATATAAGCAAACAAAATTCATGTTAATTTATACTGCTTGTATTATTGGTGGTAGGGCTTTCCGGGCAACTGAAGGTTATTATCGTTAAGTTTTGGGGGAGTCAGAAGTTAGGCGATTGGGGGGGTTGGTAGCCCTGACACCCGCACACACTGACGCTTCGGCGGGGGGTGGGAGGGCGGTGAGGGGAAGGAGGGTCATTATCGCAGACATTTCGGTCTTCCTCGGAACGTGGCCATTCTCCACCACTGCCTTGTAATTAAAACCAGTTGGGACCGTGAGCCTATTATAATCACTCTGACCATCAAATTTCCAGAGCATCATCCCCTTCTCCTCATCCAACCAAACCACCGCTGAGATCTCTGCGCCAACCACCAGCCACCGCTCCGGAGCCTCCGGGGCTGCAGGCCGCCGCCCACCCACGGCCATTCCCCCCCATCCCCCCCCTCTCCTTGCCTCGAGCGCGGGGAGCCGGCAGGGCGGTGGGCACGGGGCCAGGCAGGCTGCTGCTGCTGCTCCGGTCGCCCGCGGCCCCGGACGTGCCCGAAGGGGAGTTGGCAGAGGCCTTGGCTGAAGCGAGGCTCGGAGGGGCCTCCTGGAGGCTGAAATCGTAGCGGGGCCCTTGTGGCCAAGGCTCCGTGGACGGCTGGGAAGCCGCGGGGACTGAAGGCGAGGTGGATGACATCTCCGGCCTCAGCATCCTCACCCTCCGCAGGCCCCGGGCGATTTCCGAAAGGCCCCTCGCCCGACAGAAGCGCCCACACGGCCAGAAGCGACGCAGGAAAAGGCGGGAGGGCAGCGCGCAGGCGCGGAGCCACAGCGCGCAGGCGCAGAGCAGCAGGGAGCAGGCGCTCGGGGCGCCAGCTTTCCACACCTGCACAGCTTTCCCCCATCGGCTCCTAAGAAAGTACTCACGGTGGTTTCCGGTCCCATCCATCACCTCCCACAGGATTTGGTTAGGAGCTTAATTTTAAGTACAGCCCTCCTCAACCTGCAGGTCATCACTTGAACAGAATTTATGGTTTACCAATAACCATTTGTCTCCTTCATTTCCATCTTATTCCCCTCATCCCAAGGCGTAATTTAATATTTCCCATACTCCCAAACACACCAGCTTCTTAAAAATATGATTTCATTTAGAGAGGAAGATAAGGTGAAGGTTAATATTGATGAGAGAACTATCAATGGCCTGTCTCCTGCACACCCTACTGGGCATGGAGCCCCAAAGCCAGGCATAGGTCCTGAGAAGGAATCAGACCTGTGACCTGTTGGTGCATGGGGTCAATGCCCAACTGAGGCACACCAGCCAGGGCCACACTAGCGTCCTTGTAATGCTCGCATTTTACACCTTTAACATTGGTCTTGTGGCTAAATACAGGAAAAAGCCACAAATATCCACAGGACTGTTACCCTTCAACCATTAAGGAATAGGAATCAGGCAAACAATAGATCTCTCCTGGGAGAGATTTAAAAACAGCTCCCCATCTCAATTTCTACTACTGTACTTTCACGCAGGTAATTTAGGAGCAAATTATTACAAAATTTCAAACTATGGCTTCTCAACAAACCACCTTTGGGAAATTAAGTTCTGTATATGTTGAGTTTTCATGAATATGGAAAGTATAGTATGTTTCGTTGAAATGATAGGATTGAAAAAAAGATACTTGAGATTCCATTAGACATTCAAAGCATTATTGAATTCATGCAATTAATAAAGCAGATATTCACAGCATAGTTCACCCATATGCAGTGACCACAGACATCGAAACTCCTTCAAAAATACCGTTTAAGTAAGATATTCCATCCAGTGACCTCCAAGTTTTCAGAAAGACTGGTGATTATCAAAATGCTATTTGATGCTCAAAAGAATCTAACATTAGCTGTTGGGGGTGAGGGTCTGTGCCTCACCTTTGTTGATCCCCAAGTTCTCTCCTGATGGCCCCTCTGTGACTGCCTGTCTTAGGTTGTTCCTTCCTTGAGGAATCTTACCCATCTCTGGCTAACCAGCCATCCTCAGGGGCCAAGCAGGGTGATTGTGAGGTTCAGTTCTGTGTCCTTGGTAGCCTATGTCCTCGTGGCCTCCACACCCAGTTCCTGCCTTGGGATCCCCTCGCCTGCTGGTAGGGTCCCAGCACTGATCACATATCTTGGGGAACCCAGGTTTCTTCTTCTGGGAGGGCCCAGCTCACACCATTGGGCGAGAGACAGATCTGTGGCACCAACCACCACGAGGCTTCAACCTCAGCATGAACAGAAAGCTTAGGCAACAGCTGTGGAAGGGTCCCTCTTGCCAAAAAGAGCAAGAAAAGCCAATATAGAATGCTCAAGTGCCTTCTCACTGCCTTAATTCCTTTCATGATCTTTTTAAAATTGCTACCAAACATTCAAAGAATTAGATTGTAAGTTTGAGATAATTGTACAATATGCTTTGTAAAATATTAAGAATTATAATGACATTGTAGAATAATATCATGTAAGGATATTCTTTGCTTTGGGCTAGCTATGGCAATTCAACTTTAAATTGGCTGTCAATTTCTTTTTATATAGACAAGGTCTTAGTTACTTTATTAGGATATCAAATTCCTTTCAAAGACACTGACTTTTCATTTAGCTGAAAACCTTGATTTAAGTAATTAAAGTAGGTATCTTCATTTAAAAAGCAAATTTAGTAAATCTTTATGTCTGATGCACAAGCCACAAATGTTGCCCTGCCTCTAGCTTAAGAATACAGGTGGCTACAAGCTTTTTGTCATTTTAAATTCTGTTGGAATTTTAAGAAATATTTAGTTACTTCATTTTGCCCTTCTTAGAGGCCAAAACCTTCATACAAGACATAGTTATTAATTTTTATTTGATAAGGCTTTCCATGCAATTTCAATTATATTAGATCAGTTAAATTTTAAAAGATTTCCTTTAAGAAGAGAGAACAAATTTCTTGTATTACTCCAGGCCCATGGAGCTTTCCAAAAATCATCTCTGTTAAAGCCTTGAAATTTTAACATGGAAAAAGACCATCAAATATATATATTCATATATTATTTAAAGATTATAATACTTTTTATAATTATCTTAAGATATCAATTATAAACTATATTAAAATTTTTCAGATGGGAATCATAATTAATCCTTTTTTTAATTAGACCAACAAACAACATATTTTGAATTTCTAATTAGAGAAATTTTATTTTCTCCCAATTTAATTTGCATATAGCTGAAAACCTTGATTAATAACACAAAATCTCCTTTTGGTTCCTTTCCGCCAACTTTCTTAAAAAATAAAGACCAGTTCTGGGTTTTTCTTTTTCTGCAGCTTTTGCGGAGATTCCAGCTTAAAACCCTGTCTAATATGTCCAAAAAGGTGGACAATTGCACATATTTCTTTTAAAGCCAGGCTTCTCTCAAGTACAGAAATTCCAGACACATCTCTAAATTTTTAAGACTTTTTCATGGTGAGAAAGGAGACTTTAAATTAGGATTCTTAGGAGAGTAGGTGGGGGGGCTGGGAGGGGGGGAGAAGCATCAGTAACAGATCTGGCCGTATTTCTTTTCATGCTTAAAAGATAAAGACAAATCTTAACATTTTTCTTTCTTTTTCGCTTTCCGAAGTAATAACTAACACCTAATTTGGCCAAGGTTAGCATTTCCCTGCGAGTTCATCTTTAATTTTTAAATGAAACCTTAAGTAATCTCATTGCAGGAGAGCAGAGCCTTGCCCTCTCCTGCCACCTTTGAATTTTCTCCACACCAGAGGCGGTTTAGCAGTGGAGTTTCACTTATTAGATTTTAATTTGAACAAGAAACCACATTATTTAAGCATGCAAACCAAAAGTCTATAATAAAGTTTACTTTATATTTATAAACTAATTCTCCCCCATTAGCCTGGCTGAAAAAGACTCTTCCCACCCTACTTAGAGATCACGACTGCAGTTAATCCGTGGGCTTTGCATACGTTGAATTT
The DNA here is from genome assembly GCA_004026805.1 of Lasiurus borealis. Classification (NCBI taxonomy): domain Eukaryota; kingdom Metazoa; phylum Chordata; class Mammalia; order Chiroptera; family Vespertilionidae; genus Lasiurus; species Lasiurus borealis. The sequence continues at coordinate 6,276 of PVJN01049257.1, forward strand.
CCCTCACCTTTTCCTAGGTGAATTTTCCCTCACCATTTTCCTTGAATTTTCCTGCCTTCGCTCTTAAGCAAAAAATACCTTCTCCTCCTGATGTCCCGTGTTCAGGTTCCAGATGTGGGCAGGAAACCCTTTCCACATCCCTGTTGGGCGCCAAATGTGGAAGCCCCTTTCAAGTCCCGTGTGGTTCAGGGTTCCGGTTCTGGAGGCCGCAAACAAGTGAAGAGACTAGAAAAGTATTAATTTGGCGATATTGAGGGGTCAGGAGGGAGCCTTCCTCTCTTGGAAAGACTACTTTTGCTCTGGCCTTTCTCTCCCTTTTATTAAGACTATGGGATACACCCATGACCTTTTGGCAGGAAATTACAAAAAGTTTACATGAAACAAACAGGTAGAGGCTGCTTCTGCTAACTATGTTTCAACTACAGTGATTAGCTCTGACCTTTCAGAGCAATTAAGGTTGACCAGCCTGTCTCCTGTCCACATCTTTCTATTAGGGAGACAATGTTTGGTTTCCAGCAATAAGCATCTATATGCAAGATGTTAACACATTGATGAGTGTCAATTTTAAGTTAACCATCACTACTCATGTGGAAAACTACTCCTAAAATGACTAGTACACAAAATATTGCAATGTTTTAAAAAATTTTCTACTTCCAACTCAAGAAAAATGTCCATAGCATGCTCTCCCCTCCTGGGAGCAGGCCTGCCTTTCACCTCCCACCCCAGGCACTTCACTTTGACCTTCCTCACTTCAAAGTGCTAGGGGCCCTTTACAACTATAACTTGTTTCCAGAGTGCATTTCTTCTATAAATTTACTTCTACTTTTGTTAATCAGAATAATGTTCATGAAATACTTTATTTTCACCAAGAATGCAAAACAGGGAATATAGTCTATCTGAAAACACATATATAAAAATATTGTGGTAACCATCTCCTATCTCCTTAATTGGAGGGGAGGGGGCACAAGCAGGGCGGTAGCCAATGACCCTTTGGTAGTCAGTAGCTGGCATTCTTACATAAAACTATATTAGCATAAAGTGTAGCCCAGATTTCAATCATATTCTAAGATAGTGAACTGTCATTTACCAAAATTACTGTTAGCAATTCAGAATAACCATAATCCTATGAAATAATTCACAAATTTCAAGTTTATTTCACTTTTTACATCTTTTAATTCATGTGGGGAATCAATTTTTATCAGTTAACAATTTCATTGACATAGACCAATTTACATGATCATTACGTAACATGGAGGAAGCACATGGGAAAATCAAGTCAAATACAAGACTTCTTTAACTAGAGTTTTTAAACTGAAGATTACTATTAGGGAAATTTAAATACATTGAAGTAATAACAAAATATCATATTCAGAATGACAGCATTCTATAGAAAATCGAAAGCTGAAGATAGGCCTTTGTTTTACAATATGCATACTTACATAATTTATTAAAATTAAGATAACTCATATACAAAATATTAACAGTAATTTTTAAGTATGACAAGCACTCCAAATTCAGAAATCTTAGGATGACAAATTTATACTAAGCAACTTTGCATCAATGAATCTAGCTCACTAGTTCAGGCTGAACATTCATTCTCCGAAGTACTTCTTCAGGCATGCAAAAAACAGGATTAACAGGTTTAATTTGTTCTTCTCCCAAAAGTGACAATCCAGCAATTCCAAATAAAGTATGAAAAGGATCTACCTATTTAAAAAATGAGAATTCAGATTATTACAAAATGAAAACTTCTAAAATCCTTCTTCTGAACAATGGTTCTATTGGAGCCCACTGTATTTTCTCTATTTGAATAAAAGCTTCAAGTTCTTTTAATAAAAATGGCTTTAAATTGTGATGTTAACCACACACTATTTTGGAAATGTCATGAGAAATTTCTGCAAACTCGTTTTACTATTCTTTGCAGTCTCAAAAATTACAAAAAGAAAAAAAAAGCATACTGCTTTCAAAGCAACACTAGGAAATACTACCCATTTCTAAGTCTGGAATGCCGCGACCCTTTAATACAGTTCCTCATGTTGTGGTGACTCCAACCATAAAATTTTCACTGCTATTTCATAACTGTAATTTTGCTACTGTTAATGAATCCTAATGTAAATATGTGTTTTCTGATGGTCTTAAGCGACCCTGCTAGCAGTTCTCAACCTCTGGAGAACCACTGATGTAGAGCCTCAGACCATCAGGAAACAGATACTTACATTCCAATTCATTAACAGTAGCAAATTTCCGGTTATGAAGTAGCAACAAAAATAATTTTATGGTTGGGGGTCACAACATGAGGAACTGTATTAAAGGGTTGTGGCATTCGAAAGGTTGAGAACTACTGGCCTAGAACCATACAATAATGGAAAACACTGAAATGTAATTATAACATGAATATATCGGAAATGTACTTGCCATATCTCCTGGCCTGTCTGCAAATCCTCCAGTTTCTTCATCTTGACATGCTAAGATGAAATTGCGCAGTTTCTCTCGATCAATCCAATGAAGCCTTCCTATTATCTTTAGGGAAGCCAACACCCACCATGAATAGCATACATCTGGTAACTAGGGGGGAAAAGAGCCACAAAGTTGCCACAATTTTATTCTCTAATCTACTTAAATTGGGATGGTGAGGAATCAAGGACTATACTGACATGCAGTATTTGAAATGCAGAAATTCATAAACACAACTCCTTAGAATTAAAGATAATCATTGGAAAAAACCAAACACTCTAATCCATAGAAAGGCATGCTGTGTGTTTCAGTATTTTGTGGGGGAAAAAAAAATCCCATCTACTTTTATTTCTTCTGCAATGAGTGCCAATTCATCCATATAGTTGGTAGAAAGGATCATAAACCTATGATGATGGATATTGCATTATTTCCAAGTAAAGCATTTTCAATAAATACTCCCAGAATTCAGATAATGTGTGAATATAATTATATTTTAAAGCTAAGCATATTTGCCATTTTTGTATTCTCCTTTAGGTAACTCAAGCATCTACTTCAGGATAGGGAAAGCCAAAGACATAAACTTATAAAACAGAAGGCACCATGCACATCTTTTCTTCAAAAGTGTATTTTAGATACAGAGGAACCCATGCATATTACTAAGTGAAAGAAGCAATTCTGAAAGTGTTACATCTGTATAATGCTATTTGCATTCTGGAAAAAGCAAAACTAAAGATAGTAAAAAGATCAGTGTTTTCCAGGGATTTGGGAGAGGACAGAGGGGTGAATAGGTAAAGCACAGGGAATTTTAGGATGGTGACACTATTCTGTATCATACTGTAAAGGTAGATACAGGGTATTTTTCAAAAGCTATAGAACTGTACAATACAAAGAGTGAACCTGTATGTAAACTATGAACTTTATCAAATAAAAATGTATCAATATTGGTTCATTAATTTAACAATGTACCACAATAAGGCTTATCTCTCTACCTGTATTATCTTTTTTTAAATAAAATTTATTGGGAGGACGTTGGTTAATAAGATTATATAGGTTTCAAGCATGCATTTCTATGATACATGATGTGCATATTCCAATGCCTATGACCCACCACATATTTAACCCCCTTATTCTTACTACCCACCCCTTTGAACTCCCTTCCCTCTGGTAACCACCAATGTATCATGTAAATAGACACCAGGTTTAATAAGCATTTCAAACCTATCTTACTTTTGCCAAGGGCCTTTTTTTTCATGGTACAACAGAAAAATTATAATAGAAGATAAAAAGCTAACTACCAATTTACAATAGCCATATTGAAAAAGTTAAGTTAAAACAGCACTCACTAAAGTTATAAAGCTATTAGAACACAATGTATCTTATGAAACAATACCTTCTCTGGCCTTCCATTCAGTCCACCTGAAGGTAACTGTCGTTCACAAAGCCACCATCCAAGTAAATCAGAATTTACTTGGTGTAACTGATTAGTAATAGCCAGGAATCCTGTGCAACAATAGATCTAAAATTACAGACATAAAGTACATGTGTATAATAATCTGCAATAAGTGATAAAAACTACTCAATTTTATGTCTAAAAAATTACTGACAATTGAAGTTAGAATGGTAACCATGAAAATATAACATATTATTTGAAAAAAAAAATCAAAGCATACTATTACTAGAATCCAATTTTGCAAAGAAATACTATTGTCAAAAGTTCTCTAGGACTAAGATACTATTTTATTTCAAAACTATTTTTATGTATACAATATTCTCTGGCACAAGCAGCAAGTATAGGAACAAAATGCTTACAATTACTTAAAAACTGATGGAGTCCAGGCCAGGTAGCTCAGTTGGTTAGAGCAGTGGTTGTCAAACTGCGGTTCGTGAGCCACGACTTGCCGCTTTATTGATTAATGAGTTTGCTGGACCACTGTCCTAGACTCTCGATTCCAGTAATTACAGGCTGTTATTCCTTATGATTAAGACCCTATCCCAGCGCTCGGCAAACTCATTAGTCAACAGAACCGCAGTTTGTTGACCACAGGGTTAGAGCATCGGAATCTGGATATGCCTAAATTTGGGGTTCAAATAATCCCTGGACAGGGCACATACAAGAATCAACCAATGAATGCAAATCCGGTTTCTCTCTCCCTTCCTATTTCTTAATATTGATAAATACTAATGGAAAATCAAAATGTATTTTTGGTGATTACAAATCTACTTATGTTTGACTGGGTCAGAGTGTTTCACCTCAGGTGAATGTATATAAAACAAACTATTGTAAAAAAAAGGGCCTTCCTTAATCAGCAATTAATCAACTATAATGTAACACACCACATTAAATTACCTTTGGTCAAATTAACTTCATTAATATTTAAAAAACACTAAAACTGCTATTAACGTATTTTAATCTGCGTTAGTGAATTACCTGCCCAGCATGGGACTCAGAACCTGGCCTACAACCAAATCCACCATCGAAGTTCATACATGAAAGAACAAATTCAATTGCCTTTTCCACATTAATAGCATCCAGCTTCCCCTATAAACAAAAAACAATGCCTATTAAATTCCAGAGTAATCATGGACATTAAGTAATTCCAATACAATAGTCATAACTTACCAGTAGAGCCAAAGTTGCCACAGCACAAAAAGAAAATCTTGTATCAATTTCTCCTAGAAATAAAAGGAATCAAACCAAAATTTAGTGTTACTAAAGGCTTCTGATCATAACATACACAAGTTATTCTGTACAATTACTATGGTTAAAACTTAAAATTTACTTGTAGGTCTCCAGAAAGAAAGCTAAATCTAAAGTGAAATCATTTTACTTCTAAGAAAACTAAGATGTAGAAAAATGCTTTGACAAAATATAGCAAATTATTGAGTTGTTTATACAGTACCCAGAGAGGGAAGGTAACTAACAGAGCCAAAAAAGAACTAGTCAGTTTTTAATAATGAACTTACCCTATTACATATAAGTAGATTTTCACATCCCATGAAGCAGCTGGTCTCTCCGGCCTGCACTGTATTCGGCCCTGAAGTAGAGATTATCTAATTTATCAAGTAAAATACTATTCCCTCCCTCCACTCAAATACGAAGTAAATTTCTCAAGTTTTTATTATTTTTCCATTGCCAGTTTTTAAGAATTTTACAAACCCACCAAATATTGGGGGGAGGGGGAGCTTTCACCTACCTTATCTTTTAGACTGACCCCCTCTGTTCCAGTGCTCCTGTAGGCTGATATAACTAGCACAGTGCATGCTGGAACTTCCAGCAGACTATTAACTCCAGTTAGACCAGCTGCTTAGTGGGACCTGAAAAGATGAAAAACTTTAAAAAAAAAAAAACCCTTATAAAAATATACAGCAAAGCATACAATAATCACCAAGACATTTTAATATTGGTATTTTTGGTAGTAGGAATTAAAATGACATTACCCCAAATATCTCCAGCAAAAGAACCATCTTCTTTCTGTAGACTCTGAACATATTCCACAACTTTATTTACATCAATAACATTAATACTATCATACAGAGTAAGAATCTGTAACAACAAAAAGTTAAATAAATACATCTTCAACCCTAGTTGATGCTAATGTTCTCTACAACTAACTTTTAAGTCAAGCAAACATGTCCTTTTGTCTAGGCCGGTGGTCGGCAAACTCATTAGTCAATAGTGCCAAATATCAACAGTACAATAAAAATTTTTTGAGAGCCAAATTTTTAAAACTTAAACTTCAAATGCCACTTCCTCAAAACAGACTCACCTAGGCCTTGGTATTTTGTGGAAGAACCACACTCCAGGGGCCAAAGAGCCACATGTGGCTTATGAGCCGTGGTTATTATAAACTTTTCTCAAACATGCAAAACTACCTTCCATGCAATACAATTATAGGTATTAACAAATCCAAACTTCTAAATGCATTTTTCTACATATAAATTGTAACTTAAAATTTTAACTCTTAAATAGGTCTAACTTATTTAGACTTTAAACCCTTATTTGTGGGATCTTCAGTATCAAAATTAAATACTTAACTCCATCTTGTGATTTTCAAATATTTACATACAGTAAACATTTTTTAACATCCAAGGTCTCAGTGTAATTTTAGAATTTACATCAACTTTGAATTCAGCTAATACATGCCATCACATCACTGACCTTGTTAAAAATACTTCATTTGCAAAATTAGGGTTAACTTTTTGACATACTCATTTTATCACTTTCTTGGTTTCAAATTTCTCCCCTCAGGTAAGAGCATACACTACATCAAGATTGCCAAATTTTTATCAGTATTTACCTGGACAGCACTCAGAGTGTACAAAAGATGAGGATCATGTCCAATACTAGCGCTTATTCCACCACACTCGTGTTGACATGATTTAATAAATGCCAGAATTTCTTCTCTATTCATGCGATTTAGTTGTCCCATGAGATCCATTACAGTCAGACCCCAATAGATGCCACTCATTCTCAAGTACTCAGACATACAGTACTCCTAAAATACACAATTACTTTAATGTGTCAGTTTGAATTCATGCTGGGTCAGAAACCAAACATTTAATCATATCAATGATGAGTTTAAAAAGTTCCACTATCTGAGAAGCATGATAAACTCACTTGTGATTGACTATTCAGATATCGAGTGTTAACTCTTCCAGGAGTCAACAGAGTATAAACGAGAAGACCTACTTTTTTTTTTAAGTTCGGGGAGAACATTTCTTTTAGAGTACCTACATCGTATTTAACAAATCCATAATTACATGGTAATGGGAACATATTACTTAAGTCAAGAATTGATAATACTAGGTGTTTTCCATGATAATCCAGCTGTTGAGACACTAAAGGGAAAAATATTTACTTTCAGGTGAGTTGCTCACTACTTTATTCAAAGACTTCCCCAGAGAAAAATAATTCTACAATGTTTAAAACTCAAGGTAAAAGTTTTTCAAGGTCTCAGCGTAATTCTAGAGCTAGTGTTATTACACATCAGCTGTAAATTCAGATAATACATGCCAATACATCATTGACCTTGAAAGTATTACCTCAACTATAAAAGTAATTTATTCTGTACCTCAAACCTCTTATAATGGGCCATAAATACTGACCCACTGACTGTTCATGGAGAATAGTATTCTTTCAAGCTTTCACCATAAAAACCATACATACATAATCATCTTTCTTTGAGCCATAGGATGCAATGTAATCTGCATGCTTCTCCAGTAAGAGGGTGTCAGGTGCATCTGACTTGATGGTAACATCCTTCTGTGGTGTGCCCTTTCAAAATAAAAGTAGTGATTTCATAAACGTTTATATTTTTAATGTCAGACCCCACAGCACATTCAATACACTTCGGAACTTCGAGCCCTTGAAATGATTCAGGTATTTTTTCAGGTCTCAGAGTAATTCTAGAGCTAAAGTAGTCGTAATCAACTTTAGATTCAGAATACATGCCAGCTCATCATAGACCCCAAAAAATTACCTGTATTTATTGCTTATCTTTCCCTTAAAGAGTAAAATAAACACCACGGAGTATCAACGCTCACAAATTCAGAATAAGTTATGGCTTACACGTGGCAATAAGCAAGAAGATGCATTAACATACCTAACTAGACAGTAACTTGCAATTAACCTAGAAACTAGCTTTCAAAGCACTTTCCACACACCCAAATTATGCCATTGCTTAAGCAAGCAGTCCCTTTAGCCCCACACCCTCCAGCTTCCGTCAGTTTCAGAATTTGCAACAAGCCTCCAGGTGAGGACAGTTGGAGTCTCCCCATTAGAGAGCTTCCTGACTGACAATGAATTGTATTCACTTTTAAGTAGGTCATGGCGATTACGAAAAAGAAGCTAGGCCAAAACCGGTTTGGCTCAGCGGCCTGAAAGGCCCCAGGTTCGAGTCCCGTCAAGGGCATGTACCTTGGTTGCGGGCACATCGCCAGTATGTGTGCAGGAGCCAGCTGATCAATGTTTCTCTCTCATCGATGTTTCTAGCTCTCCATCCTTCTCCATTCCACTCTGTAAAAAAAAAAAAAAGTATATATATATAAAGTAGTAAACTTCTTTTAAATTCCATTTAAAATCTACCACCATACCAGTCACGGTTCTAAATTTTGAGCCACTAAATACGTATAGAGAAGGAAAAAAGTAGCGCCTACGTGGTCTGGTTTTGTGGGGTTAAAAAAATGGGGCCTTTGACTACCGAGGCCGCCCGACAGGAAGAAGCCTGGATAAATATCACAGGCGGCAACTGCGGCCGCGAGGTCTGCAGAAAACGCTGAGTAATAACACTTCCGCCTTCCTGGGCCCTCAAGAAACCTCCCAAGGCCCACGGCTTACCCTAACCACCCTCCAATACTCGCTAAGCCACACTGCACTCCCTGAGCGGCCTCCTCCCCGACCCGGCTGGACGGCAGCGCAAGACGCGGGCACACTCACCATGTCTGAGAGCGAAAGAGAGAAGGGAGCCCGTTCCAGGGTGTATTTAGCAGGCATGCGCATGCGCAGAAGCACCCTTCAGGTCCTATCCGCCGCCCCGCATAGGTGACCAAGCTCCCGCCTGTTC
>PVJN01049258.1:0-15292 GCA_004026805.1 Lasiurus borealis
AGATGGAGGAGCGGCAGGGAGGAGGGATGCACGGAGGAGGGAGGAGAGCACCAATCCCTCCAGAGATCTCGTGCTCGCGTGGGGGGGAGGGGCGGGCGGCTCATCTCGGAGAAAACGTTTTTATCTCCATAGATAGGGGCGAAACGTGTCTATTTATAATTGGCCCCAGAGTGAACGGCTTAAAAGGGGTGACTTACCCACCCCAGTAGAGAACTCCAGCCTGCCCTAGCTGGTTTGGCTCAGTGGACAGAGCCTTGGCCCGGGGACTCAAGGGCCCCAGTCAAGGGCACATGCTCGGGTTGTGGGCTCGATCCCCAGTAGGGGGCGTGCAGGAGGTGGCTGATCAATGATTCTCTATCATCATTGATGTTTCTATCTCTCCCTCTCCTACTCCCTCTCCCTTCCTCTCTGAAATCAATAAAAAAAATTTTTTTTTTTTTTTAAAGAACTACAGTCACTGCTGTTCTTAGAGCCCATGGGGTGGAGGCTAGCAGGATGGCTATGGAGCACCTACTGTGTGCTGGGATCCCACCTCGGGTGGTGCTCAGGAAGACTGGTGAGGCTCCGAGAGGGAAGGGCTCCGCAGAGAACTGAGCTGGGGCTGAGGCAGGGGCTGAGGGGGAAAGGGCTGCTCGGGCCAGCAAAGGGGCTCAAAGCCTGCAGTGAGGACTTGGGTCTGGTGACCCCGGTCAGGCCACCCCTGCAGAGGGGGTCTTCCGTGGGGCGGGCAGGGTGGCGCAGTCGCCATCACCCCAAGTCCCACCGGGGGGGAGGGGAGCAGCAGCAGGAGGCCTGCCCCTGGGGGTGTGGCCAGCAGTGCTGGTTCCGATGGGCCGAGCACTAAGCACTCACACTCCTCCTCCTCTTCCTCCTCCTCCTCCTCCGCCTTGGCAATGCCCGGGAGGTAGGTACCAAAGCCCCAGGTCAAGATGGGGAAACTGAGACCTAGGATGTCATGAGACAAAACAGAGACGTAGGCGTCCTGTGCCCGGACTCCAGACCAGGGCCAGGCCCGTGATCCTGCCCTCGTCCTGAGCCTGCGACTCCAAGCTGCTCGGGTCATCCCCAGCCCGGCAGGGTCCCCGTCCGATGCCCACCTCCTCCGAGAAGACCACGCTGCTGTGCTCCCTTCATTCTGAGACCCAAGCCCAGCCCAGCGCTTGCCCAGGCCCCCGCGCCAACCCCTGGCACCACCCTCTCCCCTGGCACATGGGACATCTGGGCTGCTGGCACTGGCTTCCCCAGACTCAGTGCACCCTTCACCTGAGCCTCTGGGCCTGACATGTGGTGAGGACCTACTAAGCACCAGCCTCCATCCTCCCATCTCATCCCTCCGAGGCCCAGGACGCCGGGGGGGTACAGGCCAGGCCTGGCTGTTCCCATTGTCTGGGAGGCACTGCCATTTCTCCCAGGCTTTCTCCGCAGCCCAGGGCTGCATTCCCACCCACCTCCGTTCTCAGGACTCCCAGCATGCTTTGCACCAGCAACCCCCCCCTCCAACCTCCTCAAGACTCAACATGGTGCAGAACCCACACCAGCCACTCACTAGGCCCTTGCAGTAAAGTGACGGCAACTCACAAAGATGTGTGCCACCTGCCACACCAGCCAGGAGCCCCGACCAACACCTTCATTCGGGCCCCTGGCCACCCCTGCTTCTCTCCCTTCAGGCCTTTGCCCGGAGCACCTGCTCTCCATCCCGTTCCCCTCTCTCCCCCTCGCCTGGTTACATGAGGGTCTCCAATGAGACATCATTTCCTCCGACCCTCAAGTCCAAGTTAGCTGCCACTTTCCACGTTTCCCTCATCGCAGCCCCTCCTCAGTGTCCTGGGGAGACGGCGGGAAGTGCTGAAGAGGGATGGGGGCCCCCGCTCCCCACCTTGCTCACTGCGTGACCTTGGACAGCCCCCCGGGCCCCCCTCCCTCTGTCCCCTCCTCTGGGAAAGGGGAGCCATCGCAGCTGTGCTGTGAGGAGGATCTCACCTGACCCCGAGGAACTGACTACCCTTTCATCTGCCCTCCTCCCCGGCTGGGCTGCGGGATCAGCCCAGCCCATGGGTCTGTCTCACCTTCTGACGCCCGGCACAGGGCCCGCACCCGGTGGGCGCTCCAGAAATATGAACCGAGGCCCTGGCCAGGGCGTTCCATTGGTTAGAGCACCATCCCAAATGCCAGGGTGGTCAGGGCACATCCAAGAATCAACAATGAGTGCATATGAATAAATGCAACGAGGTCAGCTCTCTTTCTCTCTCCCTCTCTCTAAAATCACCAAGCAAGTAATTTTTTAAAAGAGAGAACCGTATCCTGAGAAACCGAGGTCAGGCGATTGTCAGTGCGTTAGAGGATTTCAATTCGCTTCTGCAGGTGCGTGTATCAAGCTGCCTGGTTTTGAATCTGGGTTCCACCACTTCCTTCCTGTGTGATCTCGAGCAAGTTACTTAGCTTCTCTGAGCCACACACGCTCCGCCGGTGAAGTGGGGATAAGGATGGAGCCTGCCTTATAAGGTTATTGACGGTAAGATGACAAGAGAGAAGGGATGCGAGATGATGAGCAGAGTGCAGACTCAGCGGGAGCCGGACTCCTGTTAGCAGCATCCCCTATTACCGTATTTTCTGGCGTAGAAGACGACTGGGGCGTATAAGACCACCCCAACTTTTTTTTTAATATATTTTATTGATTCTTTACAGAGAAGAAGGGAGAGGGACAGAGAGTCAGAAACATTAATGCGAGAGAGACATTGATCAGCTGCCTCTTGCACGCCCCCCACCAGAGATGTGCCTACAACCAAGGTACATGCCCTTGACCGGAATCAAACCTGGGACCCTTCAGTCTGCAGGCTGAGGCTCTATCCACTGAGCCAAACCGGTTTTGGCAACCCCCAACTTTTCCAGTTAAAATACAGAGTTTGGGATATACTTGCCCTATAAGATGACACCCGGCATATAAGACGACCCCCGACTTTTGAGAAGATACAGTCCTTGAGCTAAACAGGACCTGCCAGGAGCTGGGAGGGGAGGGGAGGCGGAGAGGTGCAGAGAGGTGGGCTGGGGGGGGGAGAGCTTCCGAGGAACGGGCTGGGCCCCACATGCCCTCACGGGGCTCAGATCCTCACTCCGCACGCAAGGTCCCGCCCCTGACCTCGCCGCGGCTTCGAGCAGGTAACCGCAAGCAGAATATGGAAGTGCCTCCCACAGGGCCGGCTCCAAGGCGATTCACAATCCATGTGAGTTCCCGTCAGCTTTCTGGAACCACGGGCAGACACGCACAATTACTCCGTAACGTGTCACAGACATCTTGACGGGGTGACATGGGATCACCCGCCAGGCGCAAGAGGCACAGAAGGAACGAGCCGGCAGGCGGTGGGGGAGACAGCAGGACCGGCTTCCTGGAGGAGGAAGCTGCGTCAGAAAGGCGGGGGGAAGGGAGGCGGGAACACGTGCAGGGTCAGAAGGGTTAGGACACCCAGCCCCCCGAGGCGCAGTGTATTTCTGAGCCAGAGACCCACACACACTGGGGTGCAGGTGAGCCTGGATTCGGGTAGCGAGGAGGCTGTTCTCGAGGGCTCCACGAAGCCTCCGGGTGTGGCATGTGAACGGCCAACAACACAGGGTTGCTAGAATCATCTGGCCCAACCAGTCTACAGACGTGGAAACCGAGGCCCAGAGAGAGGAGGGGGCTTGCCCAAATCACTTGGTAGGTCAGGGGGAAGGCCAAGGCCTATCCCGAGTCCTGTACCCCCTCTGCCAGAATTCTTTTCACAACTGCAATAACAACAGTTAATGAGCCCTGGCCGGTGTGGCTCAGTGGATAGAGCGTCGGCCTGTGGACTGAAGGGTCCCAGGTTCAATTCCGGCCAAGGGCACATGCCCGGGTTGTGGGCTCGATCCCCAGTAGGAAGCGTGCAGGAGTCAGCCAATCAGTGATTCTCTCTCATCATTGATGTTTCTATTCTCTCACCCTCTTCCTCTCTGAAATCAATAAAGAAATATATATTTTAAAAAAAATACAGTTAATGATACTGAGGTGGTAATTACTGGGTGCACCCCATCTTAGCTTCTGAGGAGGATGGGGAGGGACTGCTCTTACTCCCATTTTACAGATGAGCAAGCTGAGGCGCAGAGAACTAAACGGAGTCACACAACGAAGAGCAGAGCCAGGTTTCAAGCTCAGGCTGTCTAGCCCCAGAGTCTCGGCTTTTAACCAACGCACTCTCCCGCTTCTTATAGCAGGTACCCCGCCCTCCCATCATGCATGCATTGCACCCCCACCCCCAACTAAGCATGCTTGCATTCCTTCAATTGTACCCATTTCAGCTCCCACCACTTCACGCCTTGCGGGGTCAGCCGTGACTGCACAGCCAACCCCACGGCGCCCCACCCGCCTCTGCGTGACCCGTGCCACCCTGCGCCGTGCCCAGCCCTTTCGGAGCTCACTCAGACCCGCCTCCTGAAAAGCCCAGTGTCACATTCAGCTCCCCGGGACCACAGACCACCGTCCTGCTGGGAAGCCACAAACCAAGCCTCTTTCAAGGGCCATTATGTCACCGACTCAGGCCAGGGGGAGTGAGGACGATGGATGGAGCATGAATTTCTGGGCAGAATGGTGAGTTACGCGGAGGTCACTGGCAAAAATAATCTCAATAAACCATCCTGCAAATGAGGTTTGGAAATGTTCAGCACACGGGGCTCGAAGCAGCCGAGTGCAAAGTGCAGCGGTGGATTCCTGCCACCAGAGCTTTCCGCCAGCCTGGCCCCTGGGCCGCGGGGAGGCAGGCCCGGCGCATGCGCTGGGCACCCTTTCAGCCCGCGCTGGCGGCTCCCGCAGACCTAGGCCTTCTCCCGCCGACTGCGGAGCACCTGCCCGGTCCCAGGCCCACCACGCTGTTCTGCCCACCACGCTGGCAGGACTGTCCCAGGCCCCAGAGGGGGACACAGGGGCTCAGAGAAAGGAAGACTGGCCCAAGGTCAACACTGTCTGGTGGCAAACACTGTGATCCCCTCAACGTGGCCACTCCATGCAGCCGGGGGCGGGCCCGCTCCTTGTCTGAGCCTCTGCAAGGAAGACATCGTGAGCAAGAGCGGCAAGCCCCCTCCCAGGCCTGGTGCTGGCGTGTCCCTCGGACGAGCCGGAAGCCTGGGGCCAGGACAGGAAGCAGGGCCAGGCAGGTGTCCTCTAACCCACACCGCCACCATCTTCACGCCACCTCTGCCAGGACCCTAAGTTCGTCTTCAAACAGCTCAGGACAGCAGGTCTCACCACCGAGACCCACTTCAGCGAGGGGGACTTTTATAACCACTTGACAGACGGGCTATAGGTTCGCATCTGTAAGGGAACCTGTGCTCTCCTGCCGCTGCTTCTCCGCAGCCCGCTCTGGGAGGTTCCCACATGCCCTGCTGTGCCCCCAAGAGCCCAAGTGGGAGGAATGGGGTGGCTGCTGCAGGCAGGTTATTGGCAGAATTATTATTATTATTTTTATTTTACAGAGAGGAAGGGGAAGGGATAGAGTCAGAAACATCGATGAGGGAGAAACATCGATCAGCTGCAACCTGCACACCTCCCACTGGAGATATGCCCACACCCAAGGTACATGCTCTTGACCGGAATCGAACCTGGGACCCTTCAGTCCGCAGGCCGACGCTCTATCCACTGAGCAACACCGGTTTCGGCAGCAGAATTATTAATAACGACCCCCGACATCTGCGTAGCATGGGGCCACTCCCTGGCCCTGCAAATGTTCCCAGGCTCCTTTCCTCCCCCATAAAACGGGAGTGATGGTAAGTTATTCTTCCCTGAGATGACGGCACAGGAATCAGGCGTCCCGTGGCACCGATGGGGAAACTGAGGCTCAGAGAGGTGGCAGGAAGGGCATGAAAGCCCCCACTTGGACATGGGTCTCTGACAATGAATGGAGGAGCTGCAGAGATAGAAAGGCCTGGGATTTTGTGTGTGTGTGTGTGTGTGTGTGTGTGTGTGTGTATGGGGGGGGTATTGGGGGCTGAGACTCTGAACCAAACACATTTTATCCGTGGGCTGTCCGCCAGTGGCCACGACAGGGGCGATCTCGCGGCCCGGGGCCGTCGGGGGCCTGCAGCCCGCCCCCGGCCCAGCTGCCGCCCTGGCAGCCCCCCAAAGAGCCCCCGAAGACCCGCCGCGCTCCCGAGCTCGTTCCCATTCCAAACATGCCAGAGCCGCGGACCCCGGAGGCTGCTACTTAGCGCCAGATTAATCACAGCGAATTCTCCATCCAGATACTGCGCGCAGGCCGAACTCCCACCGCTAATCGCCGTAATATTCTCCTCGGCGTGTGCAGGCGGCCGGGGCGATGTTCCAGGAATATTAATTCGCCGCCGCCGTGCACTCCCGCCGCACGCATGCGCCCCCTGCACCGCCGGGCTGCTGCGTGGGGGACCGGGGCCGGGGCCCGCAGCAGGCAGAGCCCCTCCCCGGGGTGGGAAGCCCCGGCCCCCAGGCCTGGATGATCTTTTAACCCGAACCCCCACGGGAGGAGGCTCCTGCCTGCGGTGAGGGTCGCCCCACGCTCCCTCCCCCGCCTCCTCCCAGTCCTGCCCCAACCTGCAGAGGCTCGGGGCGCTGGGAAGCCACACAGCACGGCTCTCTGATGTCCTGGCAGCAAACAGAGCTTTGAGGAATCAGGCGGCGAGGGACCAGCTAATCTCAGCCCCGCTACACGCCCCCCGCTCCCCAAAGGAAACACAAAAAGGCATGAGAATCTTTCATCTGCTCAAAATGTAAAAACGTGGGCAGCAGCGGTGGAGGGAGGTTGGGCTGTGCGGTGGGCCTGGCCAGGGCAGGCCTCCGCTGGTGGGAGGCGGAACCCTGGCTGAGCATAATTAGGGGACCCTCTCCCATTGTGTGGCCGCTAATAAGGGGAGCCCAGGGCAGGCCAGAGAGGGGGGGGCTTCTGGCTTCGGGAGCAGACGGTGCCCCGTTCCAAGCCCACAGGCCCCAGCGGAAGTGCGGGCTGCTGGGCCTGCCTCAGGGAGCCCCCAGCACGCCTGCAATTCAAAGCGGGTACCGGCCTCCTGCCCACCTGGACCCCGAGTTTCCGAGAACGGCGCTGGGAAGAGTCACACCTTCAGGGGCTTTGCAAGGTGCCCCTCTGGTCCTGGTTCAGACTCAGTACAACCACAGGAGGCAACTTCACACACCCGTTTACAAAGGAGGAAACTGAGGCACAGAAAGGCGAGGGAAGGGGCTCGGTCAAATCAGTCCCAGGCAGTCAGAACTTGAACCCCGGTCCCTCTCTTCTCTGGGCCTCCACCTCCTCTCCTCCACCTCCTGTCCTCCCAGCTCCAGAACCTGTCCACCAGCAAAAGCATTTATTGAGCGCCTTTTGTGTGCCCGGCCGAGGAGCCAGAAATGCGTAAGATTGCTCAAGGAACTCAGTCTAGTGGGAACAAAAGTAAGTAGACCCCTGACCACAGTCCAGCCTGAGCCCCAGGGGAAGGGGACCTACCCCATGGCCTTGGAGGTTAGGGAGGGCTTCCCGAAGGAGGAGTCACGGAGAGAGGCTCCCACACTGGAGGAGTCTGCACCCGCGTGGAGAGATCAGGCGGAGCGTGGTTTTGAGAGTGGTGCCGTGCAGGCAGCCGCCGGTGGGGATCACGTGAGGACAGGAAGGGTGTGGCGGCAGGGGATGTGGCTGGGTGTGACGGGCCCTGGGCCTGGTGCAGATCCAGGTAGGCTGAGCGAGGCCTGATCCGCGGTCCAGGCTGGCCCAGGTGAGGCCAGGGCAGGGCGAGCGCCCGGGGACCATGAGGAAGGGGCCTCTGGAACGTGGGTTTCCCGACTCCTGGTTTGCTGAGAGGCAGAGCTGGTCAGAGCACCGGAGAGGTGGGTCTATGTAGGTTAACAAACGAGCCCCAGGGGGCTGCACCAGGGTTCGGGGTTCACCTGGCACAGACGGATGGGAAGGACCAGGGTTTAAACTGCAGAGGCGAGTGATGTACAGTAGTTCAAACCCCGGCCTCCCCAGCTGCCAGCACCCGTGCCGTTGCCCACCCTGTCCCCGCTGACCTGAGGCGTCTGACCTGGCAGGTGCCGGGTGCTTCACCAAGTCTTAGGGGCTCCGGGAAAACGAGGAACCATTCCTCAGACCAGGAAACTGAGGCTGCAGACAAACCCAGGCAGACACAGCTCGGGGTCTCCTTCATGCAGGGCTCTGCCCACCACCTCACAGGCGGGTCCACGGAGCGGCTCACCGGGGCCGAGGAAGCAGGAGCAGCGATATAGCTCCCAGATCTGCACCTGCGCGTTCAGTGCCCTGCCCCTCAGGCTGTGCCCCTCCCTCCCTATGGGAACATGCACACTCAGGGGGACATGCACACAGGGGAACACACACACGGGCACACACACACGCACACACACAGGGGAACACACACACACGGGCACATAGGGGAACACACACACAGGGGAACATGCACACAGGGGAACACACACACGGGCACACACACAGGGTTATACACACACAATGAGACATGCACAGGGGAACACGCACACAGGGGAACACGCACACGGGAACACACACAAAGGAACACACACGGCGGGGACACACAAAGGAACACACACACAGGGGAACACGCACACAGGCACACACACACAGGGGGACACACACACAATGAGACACGCACAGGGGACACACACACAATGAGACACGCACACAGGGGGGGACGCACACGGGGAGACACACACAGGAACACACAAAAAGGAACACACACACAGGGGCCAGGATACAGAGCTGTGCCTTGGACTCACATGAGAAACGCAGGCAGACCTAAGACCCAGCAGATACCCCGAGAGACTGGGGGACAAGCCAGGGCCCAGGCCTGCGCTCAAGGAGATAACAGCCCAGTGAGCCAACCAGCCACGGCGGGCCAGGGGAACTGAGGAGGGCGGGCAGCAGCCAGCCTGGGAGACCGCCAGAAGGCTTCCTGGAGGAAGGGGTGCTTGGCAGCAACCCACAGACGAGGAGGCCTGTGTGAGCTGCAAAGTGCCACCACGGGACAGAGCTTTTTGGAGGGAGATGGGGCCCACCTTTGACCCTCAGCCCCCCACCCCCGGCTGGTTCCCTTCCAGGTCAGCCCTCCCCACCCCTCCTCTGCCCTCTGTCCGGTGCCTCCAGCATGCTGGGCCTGTGGACGGGTCTCAGTGCAGCCCCACCCCAGGGGAGTTCTACCGAATGTCCTTGGCTCCAGACCCAGGAGTGGCCTTCGGGCCCTTTGCAGACTTGGTGCCGGAGAAGGAGGGGCAGGGCAGAAGCTGGGTGACCCACAGGAGTCCCGGGCACTTCCTCCCCTCCCCGAGAGAGTCCGCTGAAAGGCTGGCTCTGGGCCCCTCCAGCAGGGGAAAGACCAGGGCGGGGCCCACCTCCCCGCTCCCGGCTGAGAATCTCAGCAAACTGCCCCCCTGCTCCAAGCCTGGGTCTGCTCATCCCAAACACGCGCTGGCCACACCCAACTCCCAGGTGATGGCGAGGATGCGAGTGATGGGTCACCTCCAGCGAGTAAGGGGAAGAGCGGGGTCCCAAAAGAGACCCAGGGAAATAAAACTGGCCCTTCCCTGGACCCGGGAGTTCACACTGACCTCCTTTATTGCTCCTGACAAGGAGCGGGAGGCACTTCTCATTACAGGCGGGAGCCGGAGGGCTGGCAGGTGACAGGGCTGGCCCAAGGTCACAGGGTCCCCAGTGTGCCTTGCTTGATCTGTAAGTGGGTTCTTTCAGGGTATGGGAAGGGGTGGGCAGGGAGGAGGCCTGAGCACCTTGAACCAGTCCCAGCTCCAGCCCCAGGGTAGGGTGGCTCCGAACGCCAAGCCCCAGGTCAGGGGATAAAGCACTCCCTGTCCCCTGCCTCCTGGAGCCTGCAGTCACCTTGGGCCCTGGCAAGGCCCTGAGAACCGAGGCCACCCACAGCTGGTTTGGCTCAGTGGATAGAGCGTCGGCTTGGGGACTGTTGGGTCCTGGCTTTGATTCCGGTCAAGGGCACATGCCTGGTTGCAGGCTTGATCCCTCCCGGGAACGTGCAGGAAGCAGCCGATAAATGATTCTCTCTTTATCATTGATGCATCTATCTCTCTCTTCTTCTTTCTCTTCTCTGAAATCAATAAAAATATATATTAAAAAAGAGAGAGAGAGAAAGGAAGAAAACCGAGGCCAGGAGCCAGAAGGGGCCAGGGAGTGGGCACGGCGGAGAGCCACCGCCTGCCGGCATCCCGCCTGCCCGCGGGGCGCGCGGTGCCCGCAGTGCGGTGCATCCACGTGGCACGAACGCCGTGCGCGCTCCGGCAGGCACCTGCCAATCTCAGCCCCCGCCCCCGCCCAGCCCCCTCTCCCGGAGGACAGATAATTCTCTCGCTCTCCCAGCCTGACAAAATAACTAATGCTAACTCAATAAGGTCCCCCTTGAAGGGTTTTAATTACCCGGCTGTGCCGGAGACTGCAGACTCCGGGAGCAGGAGGGGAGCCGGGAGAGGTGGGTGGAGGTCAGCGGGGCCGCGGCCGGGAAGGCGGTGGCAGCGGCCCTTCCAGCAGGGAGAGGGCAGGGCCGGGCCGCTGCTGTCCAGGGTGCTGGCCCCGGCGGTCACGGGACTTAGGATTCCTCCTGGCAACAGCGGCCACGGGTGGAGGCCGGGCTGGGTTCCCAGCGGCGACCGGAGGGACATTAGCTCCCCGAAACCTCAAGGTGGAAGCCGATGTCCCCACCACAATGATGAGGACAAGGAGGCTCAGAGAGGGGGGCAGGGGCACGCCGGGGGTCACACAGCCACGCCTGGATGTGCAGGTACACGTGGCGTCAGGCAGGTGCTGGCTGCCTGCAGCAGGAAACCAGCCAGGGGTGGGGTTGAACGGAGGGCCTGAGGGCACGGGATGGACTCGGGAAAGGGTCTAATGGTGCGCGGTGACCCCCAGGAGGGATCAAGTCTGCAACCAGGCATGTGCCCTTGACTGGAATGGAAGCCAGGACCCGTCAGTCCCCAAGCTGACGCTCTATCCACTGAGCCAAACCAGCTGTGGGTGGCGCAGCAGGGAGCTGTGCTGGCCATCGGAGGCTGCCCAAAGGGACATCCCTGCCGAGCCCCCCTGCCCGGAGGGAGTGACGGGGAAGGGAAGGCGCTGCAGGAAGGCCCAGCGCCCCAGCCAGGCTCCTAACCCTGGCCCACGCGCTCCCTCACTGACTCAGGGAGACAGTAACACCTGAAGTGACATGCCCGGCTGCCTCTGCCCCAGAGGAACCCCAAACTCCTCCCCCCCAACCCCCGGGAGCCAACCCTGCCCTCCTTGGCCTCACCCACCCTATCAGGCGCCTTCCTTCTGCTCCTTCCGACTTGCCAAGTCGGTTCCTGCCTCAGGACCTTCGCCCTGGCTGTTCCCGCTCCCTGGAACGCTCTTCCCTCTGTTTTTACAGAACTGGTTCCTGTCATCCAGGTCACAGCCTGAGGAACACCTCCTCCGAGAAGCCTTCCGTGAATTCCCAGCCGCAGTCTTCTCTGCCAAAGGCCCTGAGCGGCTGCCCGCAGCTCCCACGGCCCCTGCACCCCCAAACGGCACACCCACCCCCTCCTCAGTCAGCCTCCTGTGCTCCAGGCTGAGTGACCAGCTCCCTGCCAGTTACAGCCGCCCTGTGCACTCAGACCCTCGACATCCCTGAGGGCTGGACTCGGAAGCCAGTTTGCCGGGGTTCAAATCCTGCCTCAGCCTGTAGGAACTTCCGAATCTGTTTCCTGGTCTGTAAAATGGGTAAGTCCTCTATTTGTAGGCACTCAGGACAGTGCCTGGCCAGTGCTTGGTGTTGCTTAGCAACATCATCACCACCATCATCAACCTATCCCCCTGCCAGGCCACGGCTGGCTGGATGCTGCATCCTTTGCACACCCCTGTTCCCTGCCCGACCCCCCTGCCAGCCCCCACACACAGCCCTGGACACGTGGGCACTCAGGGGGCACTGGCGAAATGTCTGCCCCGTCAGACCGGCCACGGAGGTGTAAGTGGCTCCATTTCTAGAAGAGGAAGCAGAGGCTGCGGGCGGCTCTGCACCGTCCGGTGGACCCCCTGCCTGGCTGTGCTTTTCACTGCAGCCTCTGCCAATCTGCTCTCCCCAGCTCTGCAGAGGTGCCAACTTGGGGGGCAGTGCCGAGAGCCAGCACAGCTGTGCTTGGCTCCTGAGGGCCACTGGGCAGGGCATGGGATTAGGGGGGGGGGGGGGCAGGCGGCTGGAAGCCCCAACACCCGGACCTGCCTCGAGCCTCCTGGCTGGGATCACAGCTCTGCGGCATTCGAGCTGCTGCCCACCAGCCGGCCCCCTGGCAACGGGCCCGGGATGCCAGCCAGCAGAGAGAGGAGGCAGCTTGGCCGGCAGCCAGCTCCCAGTGCCTGAGCTGTCAGCTGGGAGGCAGGCCAGGCAGGGCCAGGACCCCCGCCCCTGGAGGGAGCCCTGGCCAGGCCGCCGGGACGGGGCCAAGCCTCTCCCTGCCAAAGCTCCCGGGAGCCAGCCCCAAGCGAGGCCCGGGGACGGGCGTCACCTGGCCGGGCGGCCCCTTCCCCTTCTTTCCGCTCTGCCTTTCGCCGGGTGGAAGCGGCACCTGGAGCGGGGGGAGTTTTCCAGTCAAATAATAATAAAAACAGCAGCAGCCACAGCTGACACTCAGAGGCACGCAGTCCGTGCAGGTGTCGTGTGCTACTGCACCGGCTCCTCCCGAGGGCGTGCGAGCTCCCTCCCTGAGCAGATGCGGCGCGGCACAGAGCGGCAGCGCGCCCCCCGGGGAGGCGGGAGCACGCCCGCGTCCCAACCTCGCACGGCTCTGGCTCCCGCAGGCCTGGGTGCCCACCCTGCTCAGCCCGCCGGGGCCCACACTGCAAGCTGACCAGAGACACAGGCCTGGGCAGAGGACGTGCGCCTGAAGATGGTGGGGAAGGGGGTAGGGAGGTCATATCCATCGAGCCACAGGGATGGCCCAGGAGGTGGAGGTCATTGCCTGCAGGTGACTCCTGGGGTACAGCTGGGCCAGAGGGCCAGGTAGGAGGAGGGGAGGTCCCAGGGCCCACCGGGAAACCCCACCACAGGCCAGCCTCTCCACCCCTACGCAAGGTAGACAGGACACGCTGCCGACATCCTGCACGGGCCAAGGAGCTCAGACACGGGCAGACCCATCTCCTGTATGTCTGTCTGTCTCTCTCTTTTAAAAGATTTTATTGATTTTTTTTTTTAGAAAGGAAAGGAGAGAGAGTGAGAGACAGAGAGAGGGAGAAAGAAATCGATCGGCTGCTTTCTGTATATGGCCCCACGGGGGATTGAACCCGCAACCCAGATATGTGCCCTGATCGGGAATCAAACCCGGCACTTCCTGGTGTACGGGAAGAGGCTCCAACCAGCTGAGTTACAGGCCAGGGTACATGTGCATCCCGCTTGCCCCCGAGTCCAGGGAAAGACTTGGTTCCAAGACAGAAGCTGGTTCCAAGTCTCACAGGAGGGCAGAGCAAGGTGTGGCAGCAGGTGCCAGGTCAGGTGCCCCCACCCATCTGCTCATGTGGGTACCAAGTGCTGCTGGCTTTACAGACAAACAAAAACAGCAACTATTTCTAGTCTCACTCAGTCCAAAGCCAACCTGTGGGGGAGAAGGTACTGCCATGGACCCCGCTCCCCACATCCCAGAGAGGGACAGTGACTCACCCAAGGTCACACTGTGATTAGGGTACAAACCAGGGTCCTGAGGCCCCAGGACTCCCGTTCCCAGGTTCCCTAACCCCCGGTGGTGGTGGTGAGTGCGTGACACTCAGCTCAGAGCCACGGCTCAGTCCCCAGAGAGCAGCAGGGGAAGGAGTAAGGGCAGACAGCATGGATGGCCAGACGGTCTGGAGAGCGGGGAGCAGGGGGCGGCATGGAGAGCAGCGTGCAGAAGAGAAGACACCGGGAGACAGGAGCGGCGCTGACGGACAGCAGAGGAAGGAGAGCGGGCAGATACAGATTCCACCGGGAGGGCGGGGAAGAGCCGCTAAAGCCCCTTTGATGCCACTGAAGTCTGCCCTGTGCTCTCCCGCCCAGACACCGAAAGGCGCCCTGACCCGGGGGAGGGCCCCTGGGTGCCTGTGGGAGTCTCGGCACCTCTCCGAGCCTGGGCTCCTGTGGGTGCCGCGATGGAGCAGCGTGACACCCTTGCTGCTGCCCTGGGAGGGCTGGGCACTCGGGGGGCCTGCAGGCCGGCGGCACAATTCACAGTTTTGCCCTAATTGCTTCCGTCTCCCCACCGGCCTCTCAGGGGCATGCCTGCCAGGAGAGCAAATTTAACCGCAGAAAGTGGAGCAGGGACAGGCCGGGGCCTGGGGGCTGTCCCCGTGCGCCTCTTCCCCAAGACCCCCGGCAATCACCCCCCACCCCGCGCCTCAGCACAGAGCACCCTCCTCAGGCCCATCCGGCACCAGCCAGCCCAGCGCCCTGGGCTCTGTGTCTGCAGCCACAGAGGAGGCCCTGCTGGTGTGTGACGCTGACAGCAAGGGGCCCACACCCACTGCTGCCCTGAGGCCGAGGGGAGGGAATGGGGGGTGGGCAGTCCCAGGCCGATCTGGGTGCTGGCTGGGCATTCAGCCTTCAGAGGACTTGGGGGGGACAGGAGGGGCCAGGGGCCCAATGGCAAGGCCCACTGGAGATCCCAGGAAATACTCACTCCCCCACAAAGGGGGGCAGCAGCAGGAGGGCAGGGAGGGCTCCTGCTGTGGGTGGGGCGCTGAGGGGTCCAGTCCTCCCAGGAGATCCCAGCATTCCCCATTTCCTCCCTCCCATCCCCCTCTCTCCCTCTCTCCCAGTGGGCCTTCAATGCCCTAGGCCTCAGTTTACCCCCAGAAGACAAAGGCTGCAACCCTGAACTTGGCAGCCTCAGCCTTGAGACCCCAGCGGGTCGCCCAGGAACGGGGTGAGAGTTTATCCGTCGAGGACACAGGGGACACCACCATCGGCCACCAGCAACACCTCTTCCTTCTCTCTCCAGCCAGCACCTCACTGGCCTCTGCTTCTCCCCCACAGCAGCTCCCTCCCTGAGTTCAACGCCCGCCTGCCCCCTCCCCCCGGGGGTGACCAGGCCAGGCCTGTGCCCAGGCCATGTGATGTCAGGACTACCGGGCAATCTGCAGGCACCCAGAGGAGGAGGGGGGTGAGAACAGCAGAGGCGGAAAAGGAGGGGAAGGGGGAGGAGGAGGAGGGGAGGAGGGAGAGGAGAGGAGAGAAAGGGGAGCAGGAAGTGGAGGGGGAGGAGAGGGGAAGAGAGGAGGAGGTAGGAGGGAAAATG
>PVJN01049259.1:0-15298 GCA_004026805.1 Lasiurus borealis
CTGTTCCGTTCCGAGGCTTTGCAGCTCAGAGCCGAATGAAGAATAATATGCACTAAAAGGCTTAAGATTATCTTTTAACAACCCCGGCCAGCTCCTAGGATTTCACCACGAGGAAGCAGGAAGCGGCGAGCTGTTGCCAATACTCAATCACTTGATTTCTAAAGATATTTAAAAAACTGAGGTCTTCATTATAGAGGAGTTGGTGCTTCGAGAGAATTCAATAATTGAGTATTACTGCGGGAGCCTGAATATCTAGCGGACTGCCATCCAAATCTCCTCTTTATCCTGACCTGGATTTGGCTGAGAACCGAGCAGATGCCAGTGATGGGGGGTAAATGGGGAAGCGAGGGCGGGTAAATCCAGTGGTTTAGATAAGGGAAATTCTCTATACCACAGAAATCTGCTTTCCACAACACCCTTTTAATATAGCTAAGTCTCTGCTCACTAGTTCTGCTGCCCTGCTGTGCGGTCAGTGTAATCTATAGCCGAGTAAGGGAGAGAGATTTGACCGGCCATCATCCACTTGCTCTGGCCTGGCCCTCATGTGACTGATGAATTCACCTGTGGCTTTCCAACTCAAGGGAAACTGGTTCATGCAACTCTCATTACAGAGCTTTGGAGCTCGCTGGCCCCATATTCTACATTTTTTTTTTTTTTTGGACGGTCCCTCAACATCTAACTATTAGCGGATTCAAGGATGTATTAACTGCTTACTGAGAACTGTGCCGGGTGTTAAGAAGGATGCCGGAAGTGAAGGAGGGGGATTTAAAGGCAGCTTTTATGGCCTCCAGGAGTTTTATTGACATGCTTACCTCGCTCCAACCTCCCGTGATTCGAAGGGACAGGAAATGCCCACAGAAAGATCAATGGTTACAGTCCTTGTGGCTTCAGGTCGGAGAGGCTGCAAGCGGATTTTTTCCCCCTGATGTGGAGCTGTTTCTGGTTCACTGGACTTGAAAGTTCCAAGTGAGCTTAACAACAGGCTATGAAATTACTTAAAAGGGTGTGTTGCCAAAGCCGGTTTGGCTCCGTGGATGGAGCGTCGGCCTGCGGACTGAAGGCACCCAGGTTCGATTCTGGTCAAGGGCATGTACCTTGGTTGCGACACATCCCCAGTGGGGGGTGTGCAGGAGGCTGATTGATGTTCCTAACTCTCTATCCCTCTCTTCATCTCTGTAGAAAAATCAATAGAATATATTAAAAAAAAAAAGTGTTTGTCAACCTCAGTAATTTGGAGAAGGCGCTGTTGGTCAAGGTATTTGTGGGAGAACCTGAGTCACCCTGGAAACCACCCATTCATGTGGCAAACCGAGAGAGGGGGACTCTCCACTCAGCACTAGGTGCTGGTGACTTTATATGGTCCCTGCCATGACTTCTTCCATCTACGAAAGTGAGTTCCATCACCATACCATGGTGTCACGTTGCCTGAAGCTGGGACAGCAAGTTACTGTTGACAGAGTAAGCCACCAACGCTTTTCCGGGATCCCTCAAATCCCGTGGGAGGGAAAGCAGGCAGCACTCACCTTCCTCCTCCTCCAGACAAGAAGACAGAGGGCCTGAGGGGGGAAGAGAGCCACCCAAGTCATCTAGGGAGCAGCCCAAGACCAGACCAGGGCCGGGGGGCCAGCCCACTGTCCCGACATACACACATCGACGGGCTGACTTCATTCCTCGCCTCCCGCTTTCCTCTTCCACACCGAACTCCTGGCTCTCCCTCCGCCCGGGAGAAGGCAGTGGATGGAATTTCACGGAGACTCTCTCCAAGGCTGCCCAGCCAGTGTGGCCCAATGGTTGAACACCGACCCATAAACCAGGGGGTCAGGGTGTGATTCCCAGTCAGGGCACATGTCCGGGTTGTGGGCTCAATCCCCAGTAGGGGCAATGCAGGAGGCAGTGGGTCATTGATTCTCTACCACAATTGATATTTCTCTCTCTCTCTCTCTCTCTCTCTGAAATCATTAAAACATTAAAATAAAACTCTCCGAGCCAAAACCCCACACTAGAAAAAGCGATCAGGCTAACCATATGTGAAATGCGGCACCAGGCTCCTATTAGCAGAAACAATACAAATGTCTCATCTCAATGAGGTGCTAACGGAATTCCGTGACCTTCAGCCACTCTAAGCCAAAGCTGCTTCCTTTGTGACAAAGAAAGCCAACCCCCGGACCAGAGGGCCGCGGCTGCCAGGAAGGCATGTGCCCTGGCATTTGAGAACATTGATCCAGCGGATCATTAAGGCCGGAGCTGAGCCTGCACATCCCAAGAGGCGGGTGGTAGCATCTGAACAGCACACCCGGCAGATGCCAGAGACTCACCGCACCGTCCACCATCGCTCCCTGCACCGCACACCCTCGGCTGCGGGGCTCTGAACTCCCCACGGGACACCGCGACTCAACAGGTCTCGGACCCCTCAGGTGGCTCTTGGCATAATGATGTGGTCTGTCACACGTTTTCTCTCCACCCGTGAGCTTTCTCAGCATTGAGAATCGGCTGGACTGTAACCAAGACCCTGCGAGGCTCTTGCACAACCCACACCTGTACACTCACCCGCCTGGGGTTTCTCTAAGTCTAATGAAAGGCAAATTAAGGCCCCGGGCCAACTTGGCTCAGTGGATAAAGCATCGGCCTGCAGACTGAAGGGTTCTGGGTTCGATTTTGGTCAAAGGCACATGAGTGGGTTTCGGACTCAATCCCCAGTAGGGGACATGCAGGAGGCAGCCAGCCAACAATTCTTTCATCACTGATGTTTCTATCTCTTTCTCCCTCTTCCTTCCTCTCTGAAATCAATAAAAAAATGTATTTTTGAAAAAAAAAAAGCAAATTTTAAAAAGTACTTTTTTTTTTCTAAGCTGGCATATCCAAAAGAACAGGATACAACATGGATGAACCTCAAGGACACTGGGCTAAGTAAAATAAGCCAGGCATCAAAGGCCAAATCCTACATATATGATCCTACTTCCATGAGGTCCTTGGAGGAGTCAGGTACACATGCCCGTGCCTGCCCCTCCCCTACCCCCCAGGCAGAGAGCCACTAGCTTCCTCCCTCCCAGCTCCTAGGCCCTTCCTTTGCCTCCCTAACTCGCTGCGGACGCCCATTTCTTCTAGGAATCCCTTCTCCTCCGCTGTGACTTTCCCAATACACGTTCTCTTCCAGTTCGGGTCTGGACTCGAAATTCTTTCCTGGCCGGAACCCAAGTACCGAGGGTGCCGACCCCAGGTTGGGTCTGACCCACCGGTGAGACACCAGGGGCCAATCCTGCCGCCTTCAATGGCCCTTCGGTCCCCTCCCCGCCTCCATGCCCTCCCACATGGGCTCCCACGCTTTTATTTTTCGATACAGAAAGTCTCTAATGCCTGACACTGTCTCTTTAAAATCCTTTCCAATTTTGGCCTCAAAGTGGCCTTTCTTGCCTGGTTCTCCCCCCCCCCCCCCCCCCCCCCGCCCATCTCTTAACGTTCTGCTCTTCGACCGGCCTTGACCCCACAATCAGAGGCATTCCTAGAGTGTTAGCCTCTCTTCTCTTCTACTCAGTCTTCCTCTCCTCGGAGTGTTCGTGGGCTCCTGGAGAAGCTAGCTGCTGGAATTCTGTGTCTCTGGCTGACCTTGTCTCCAGACCCTGGGCGGTATCTGGCTGCATCCTGACCTACCACATGGCAGTCGCATCCCCACTCTCCCCGCAAACTTGGCTGAGAGTTCGCCGCACACAGAAGACGGCTGACATTAATCTATTTGCTTTTACAAACTAGCTATCTGCGTATCCTAAAACAGAATTTTTACAAACATGAAGGATTAAAAAATATATATCTTACAGACATACGTCTCTTAGAATGGAACTAGGTGATAGAGTAACCGTTCTTCACGATCATCAGCTCGGGTAAAAACTGGGAAATCTTTAAAAAAGGAAACAAAATTATAAATCTCATCATTGATGGTAAGAGCGAGCTTAGGTAATTTGGATTACTCTCTTCTGTGATTTCTTGATTACTCAGGAATATATAAATAACTAGATAAGTACACGTATATTTTTGATAATATGGAATGCATGTTTGGGTGTGCTGGAAAAATCCTGCCGGAAGCCTCCCGCCGTAATTTTAGATGCATCCAGCTCACGCTACATCTTAAGAACAGATGCAAAGGTGTTTATCATTATCTTTGTGCTACAGTTTCTAATTTTACATATGAAAACCAAGGCATCATTCAGCATAAAGTACATTATTTGCATGATATATTTGCATTTGTAAAACACCCACATTTACTTTTCCTGCCTAATGGGCCCCATTAAAACGGGCCGCTCTATATAAACGGAGCACACTGGCTCCCGACTCAATGGTGCTGATAAGAAAATGGCTCCTTTTAGATGCAAATGAACCTGCTAATCACAATTAAAATGGTGGCTTGGAGGCGAGCAGAGCAGCTGTTCCAGGAGCCACTATGGTTCTAGGGGAATCTCCGCAGCCGGAACTTCCCAGAGGACGTGTGCCCAGAGGCCAAGGGTACTGGGAGAACTTTCTCCAAATTCCGTGAAACAGAATTCTGGCTGGGAGGGCGGGAGGCAGCGGGATCTGGGCTGACTGGGCAGCGGTGGCCCATCAGCCTCCTCAGGGTTACGGGGTCAGCCTTTGGTCTGGTGCAGAAGACACAACTGGAGCAGAAGAGAGGACTGTGTTTGTAAAGCTCCCAGAGCAGTGGTTCTCAACCTTTCTAATGCTGCGACCATTTAATACAGTTCCTTGTGTTGTGGTGAATCGTACTGTAAATATCTGTGTTTTCTGATGGTCTTAGGCGACCCTGCTAGTGGTTCTCAACCTGTGGGTCACTGCTGTACAGCCTAAGACCATCAGAAAACAAGTCACGACCCACAAGTTGAGAACCGCTGTCCCAGAGGAAAGACACATAGATGAGGCGTTCGAGACATTCCCGTGAAACAGTGTCAGGGCGATGGCAAACAGGAGGGTGGTTCCTCAACAAATTACACACGGGATTACCGTGTGATCCGTGGTTTCTGTTCTGGGTGTGCACCCAGAAGAACTGAAATCAGGGACTTAGAGCCCGGCCTGGTGGCTCAGTTGGTTGAGCATCATCCAGGTCAAGGTTGGATTCCCAGTCAGGGCACATGCCCAGGAGTAAGGGCATGATCCCCAGTAGGGGACCAGCAGGAGGCAGCTGATAGATATTATATATCTTTCTCCCCCGCTTCCTCTCTAAAATCAACTTATATTATACAGTGGTACCTTGAGATACGAGTTTAATTCGTTCCATAACCTTGAGGCGTGGGAAACTATGAGATGCTCCAGTGGTGGCAAACTGGTGGGTCGTGTGCAGCCGGCCGATCTGCGCGATTACTCCTATCTCAAATGTTGCTCATATTTCAAAGCAAAAATCGCTCACTCGACGGCTCGTATCTCAAAAATCTCGTGTTAGGGCACTTGTATCTTGAGGTACCACTGTATTATATTATATTATATTATATTATATTATATTATATTATATTATATTATGTTATGTTATGTTATGTTATATATAATACACACACACTATCTCTTTCTCTCCCCTTCTCTGAAATCAGTTTATATATATAAATAAATAAACTGATTTCAGAGAGGAATATATATATATATATATATATATATATATATATATCAATTTATATATTTATATATAAATTGATTTCAGAGAGTAAGGGGAGGAGGAGAGAGATAGAATATATATATATATATATATATATATATATATATATATATATAAAAATCGAGAGCTTTAGGAGGAAAGACCTCTTGAGTGAAAATATCTTTTCGCCTTGATCTCCATGCAGGTTTCATAAATCCTTGGGCCGTCCCCCATCACCAAGAGGCAGGGAGGGCTGCCACACACACACCTCGTATCCCAAGATGGAAAGTCGTTTTGCGGCTGCGACAAACCACCACACGCCACCTGATACAGACCACGCAAAAACCGTCCCCTTTCTGGATTCTGCTGAACTAACAGGACTTCGGGAGAAAAGCCTCAGCCACGCGGACAAAGGTGACTATGTAGGACCTATTTATCCCGCAGACTGACAGATGAGGAGATGCAGACATTCACCCACGTTTGGACAAGTCCGTTTCCTGGTACTTCCTGTAAGCCTAAAACCAGTCAGGCAGGAGAAGGACCTATGGGTGGGGAAACCGTGATTACCTGGGTGAGTCATTTCCTCATTCTGAGAGTCAGCCCCGGCCCACACCCCAGCACCAGGACCAGGGAAATAAGTGCTGATTCTGAGGGACACCTCTGCCTCAACTTCACACCAAGGGCAGCAAATCCAGGCTCAAGTTGTATGTCACAGCACAGAAGGTGTTTGTCTGTTTTTGTTTGTTGTTTTTTAATCCTCACTTGGTATATGTTTTATTGGTTTTAGAGAGAAAGGAAGGGAGGAGGAGAGGGAGAGAGAGAAAGACAGACAACAGTGTAAGAGAGAAACAATGATTGGTTGCCTCACCGAGATCAAACCCAAAACCTAGGTATGAGCTCTGAATGGAAACCGAACCTGCAACCTTTTGCTGTCTTGGTGCAGGGGATGATGCTCCAACCACGTGAGCCTCCCAGCCAAGGCCAGACGTTCATTTTTATGAGACATGTTTCCTATGGTTTAGCGGATCTATTTATGGCTGGTTTTGAAGTGACAAAAAAAAAAAAGCAACTTTTCCATTTCCAAAAAGTAATCTCTTATGTCTGCCAAGGCAATAAATATTGTGACTGGCACCAGCACCTACAGTATGTCTTTGTCCGGATCCTTCTGACTGAGCATAAAGAGGGGCCCTACCCCCAAAGATGCTCCCTACCCCCCTTCCTCCCCCCACCACCTCCTCCACCAATCACCTGCACCAAAGGCCACGGCCTGCCTGTGACTTGCTCTGAGCCTCAAACTTCCCCGTATGTGCCCTGGGCCTGCTCAGGAAAAGCAAGGAGGGAATGGCTGGGAACTCCACGCGTGCTGTAACATGGTTAACTGTAGAATGGGCCAGGGCTGGGAATTGACTCTTACATACCTCAACCTCACAGCCACTGGATCCTTCTAGAAAACTGACAGAAACAGTCACTCCTCTCCTGAAAGGAAATCGGAGCAAATCATGTCGCTAAACTTCCTGGACAGGATTAAATTCAAGGAGAAACATCCTAGCCATCAAGCCACGTGACTTCCGGGCAGTTTTTGACGTGCGGTGTGCAAAAATTATTGGGTACTAGACGGAGATGTTTTATTTTTATTTTTTAAATACATTTTATTGATTTTTTACAGAGAGGAAGGGAGAGGGATAGAGAGTCAGAAACATCGATGAGAGAGAGACATCGATCAGCTGCCTCCTGCACGCCACCTACTGGAGATGTGCCCGCAACCAGGATACATGCCCTTGACCGGAATCGAACCTGGGACCCTTCAGTCCACAGGCCAATGCTCTACCCACTGAACCACGCCGGTTTCGGCTAGATGGAGACGTTTTAGAACACTCTTCCCGGGTGTAAACAGTCAGGGTAGGACTGGGAGGCTTTGTGTTCTGCTCCGTTCCGTTCTGCGTGTCCCTCTTCTGTGGATTTCTAGGGCGTTGAAGACTTACCACGTAATTGAAGCGTTAAGCCTCTCCAGGAAACCCTCTGGGGGACCCTGCCTCCTGGCGCCCGGTTATGTTTTATTCCACTCGTGTCGGGGCGCACTCCCTCTGGGACGGGGCTGGCCAGCTAAGAGCTCCTAAAAGACACAGCCCCCCTCCCGCTCGCCTGCAGAGCCCATCCCCCGAGGGGGCTTGAGAAGGCTCCCCAGACCCTGCCTCCCCGAAGGCAACGCCCAACACGGCGGCTCTGTGCCATCCAGGGCTGGGACGGGTGCCCAGGCCTGGGCCTTTCCCGGGGAGACGGAGGCTGAGGGCTGTGCTTGCAACGCTTGCATCAAACCACGACCGTGACCGTTTCGTACCTGACGAGGCACCGCTTTTCCCCAGCTCCCGTGATCTTGGTTCAAAACCGCTTCCTGGCCCTAACCAGTTTGGCTCGGTGGAGAGAGTGTCGGTTTGTGAACTGAAGGGTCCCAGGTTCGATCCTGGTCAAGGGCATGTACCTTGGTTGCGAACACATCCCCAGTAGGAGATGTACAGGAAGCAGCTGATCGATGATTCTCCGTCATCGACGTTTCTAACTCTCTATCCTTCTCCCTTCCTCTCTGTAAACAAACAAACAAACAAAACAAACAAAAAAAATCCTCCCTGGCTCTCTGGGGCCTGTGCCATTTCCAAGTTCCTCCGCTCTAAGCAATAGCTCACCTGGCTCCAGCGTCACCCCCGGCCACCGCGCCCCCCCATCTTGTCTGGTCACCCCAGGGTGTTCGTGAGCCCCCAGATACAGTACAGCCTCTTCCCTCTGTCTTCACCGGCTGGGCTGCCCCAGGAGAACCCTCCCTCCCTCTCTCCTCTGCAAACGCAAGCATTTTTTACAAGTCTGCTCTTTCTGCCTGCCTCCCTCAGTGCCCTGAGCAGATCTAGCCTTTCCTAGGCTGTGGCCTTTATAGGTATTACTCTGTTCTGCGCTCACACGGGACACACTGATGATGGGGCCAGGCTGTGAGCACTCGGGGGACCACAGCTTGGTCCTATTGAAGTTCTCAGCAGCTGGCACGGAGCAGGCGGCCGATAAACAGCCACAGAAAACGACAACAGTGACCTTATTATAAAGAGCCGTTATCAGAAGCCTCGCTCTGCAGCTAAGAACACCCCATTCTGAAAGGGATGTCTACGGCCACGCTACCCTGATCTCGTCTAAAAGCTGACATCGCGGGGGTCCTGCACCAGCGGGCACTCAGGCCCCTCCCCCTGCACCAGGAAGTTTATACAACCCACCTCTCATTTCCTGTCGCCTCTGGAGTTCTCTGATCTCCAGGAAAGGGAAGTCTCCTGGACGCCTCTGAGCCTCTAAACGTTCCCTCCTTTCCACAATGGACACCCCGAAGGGCGGTCCTCTCGCTCGCTCTGATCAGCGATCGGGGCTGAACCGCAGCCCGCGCAGCCGAGCGCTAAATTAGCATCCCTCTTCCCCGAGAGGAGCCGCGCTCTGAGCGGGCACGAGGTGCCCGGGTTAACTTTGAAGAAGAGATTTACACGCCCCTTTGTCTCCCACATAAATGGCCTCGAGAGCGGCAGCCGGGCATAAATGATCCTTTCTTCCCCCCGTTTGTAGTTGAAAGCGGCCGTTTGCAGCTCCTCGCCGGTGATCACGCCGCTGAAAATAGCTTTGATGCTGTCACATGCAAACTTGAGCAGAACCTGAAAGCGGCTCCCCTTTCAGCGCCGAGCCTGTTCAGCTCGGAGAGAGGCAGCTGTTAACACACTCCAGCGTGTTTACACGATGCCAAAGCGGCGCGGCGCGGCGGCTGAAAGGAAGGCCCTGAAAGGGACGGGGACGGGTCTGCCGCCTCCGGTGACAATGCTCGCTGCCGAGCTGGGGCCCGGGGAGGCACTGTGAGCCTGCTGGCCGGGAACACACAAAGGGACCAGCCTGAGGGGCGAGTGACAGCACCACTGTGGGGAAGACGAGGGCGAGAGCGACTGTGTGTGTGTGTGTGTGTGTGTGTGTGAGAGAGAGAGAGAGAGAGAGAGAGAGAGAGAGAGAGAGAGAGAGAGAGAGAGAGAGAAAGAGACACGGAGGGACAGGAGGCAGAGAAAAGGGTAATACCGAAAAGGGGATTCAGTTTGTTAACTTGTGCAAAACCATCGAAGAGCGAGAGCGAGAGCGAGAGCGAGAGCGAGAGCGAGAGAGAGAGAGAGAGAGAGAGAGAGAGAGAGAAACACACACACACACACACAAACCCGAAAAGGGGGTTCAGTTTGTTAACTTGTGCAAAACCATCGAAGAGCCGTTTTTGGAAATCAAGGGAACGAAGAATGAAATCTATTCGGCCTCTTGGCCATTCCCTTGGTGCCTTCTAACAGTTCCCTGGGCAAATGGACCCCTCGAGGTGTCCTCTGGAAACCAGATGGAATCCACGCAAACTGCAGAGCGGGGGGCTTGGCAGACACAGGAAATGGCGACTTTCATCCCAGCTCCTTCTGGCCCAAGGGACCTGCCGTGTCTACCTTGGGCACCAGGGACGAGGCTTCAGTGACAAAACATATGCCCAAGTGCCGGATGGCGTGTGCGACCCCTCCACGAGTGACAGCGAGCTTCAGAAACACGCAACCCGAGGGAGAGGGCCGAGAGCGGTCTGGGCTCCGGAGTAGTTTTATTTAAAAAAAAAAAAAAAAAAAAGGCCAACCAACCAAATAAAGTGTTTTTTCTTCTTTCTTAACTCTGTGCGTCCAAAGGATGACTCACACCACGCTTGCTGACGAGGTGAGAATGAGCTTTATGAGGTTCTGTCCTAGAAAACCTGCGCGGAGCCTGGCTGAGCAGGAGGTGGCGAGAGACAGGAGGTGGCTGTGACTGCATGGGGACTCGGAGAGACGGACACTGAGGTCTGGTCGGTGCATCGGTGGCCCCAGCTCAGGAACCAGCATCCCCGCTCGGGAACGGTTCTGAGAGAGGTCTGCAAACACTTCACAAGCCGCAGCTCCAAACCCTTTTTCTTTTTTGCAGACCTTGAGCAAAACGGTGCCTCTGTGACATCACCATCCCTGGAGCAGGCGGCATGTGACTCACGCACAGGAACGCACGGGCTCTCCGAAGGAGCTGGGAATGTGTAACTTGGAGAACAACAGCGGGTCAGAATGCCAGCCATCAGCTAGGACAGTGGTTGGCAAACCGCGGCTCGCAAGCCACATGACCCCTGGAGTGTGGCTCTTCCACAAAATACCACGGCCTGGGCGAGTCTCCTCAGAAGAAGTTTAAGTTGGAAAAAATTTGGCTCTCAAAAGAAATTTCAATCGTCGTCCTGTTGATATTTGGCTCTGGGGACTAATGAGTTTGCCGACCACTGTCTTAGCGGCACAGCAAGGTCACATTAGTGCAGGAATGGACCGCCTAAGTTATATCTATTTGAAAAACAGAACAGACTTTATATACTGCGACATCTTTAACACTCATTTTTTTGTTAACAAGACAAAAGAATTTACAGTTACTGCCAAGGGCTTGCTGGCAGCTAATGCCGCGATTAGCTGTTGCCTGGCAACAGTCAAGCATGCTTCCTCCCAAATCAGGAAGAGCCACCGCTAAATCTAGACCAATTACAAAACGGGCCAAATATTCAAAGCTTCGCATTTATTAAGGATTTGGGGAGGGCATCCTAGTAAGAGTGATTCCTGTTCAACCGGTGTAGCTGAATGCGTAGCTATCTGTCGTCGTTTCATTGTCACACGTTACGCAGATCCTTTGAGGAAAACCGGATGTAGGTGCAACTTTTGCCATTTCCCTAAAGAGTGTCCTAAGCAAAACCGTGCGCTTACATTTTGTAGAAGCGCGTCGTTTGCCTCCTTCTCTGGAACAAGGATGAAAAGGAGCACCGGAGTCGCTTGAGCCTTTTAAAAGAAAGATATCTGCAAAGAAACCCTGAGACCATCGCGACCATTGTCGCAAGGCTTACAGAAAAGGTCAACTGCTGGTCCCTCAAGCTTCTACCTTGTCTGCATCTCCCACTGCCTCTATTTCAGAGTCACTCAGAATCCACTGGGTGGAGAACAAGTTCAGAGATTTTCCAGCACCCGTGAGGCTGAACTCCTGCTGCCAGGTGCTGCTGACAGTCCTGAGCAGTCGAAGTTCTAGAAGTCTGAGGCCCAGAGGGGAGGCTAACTGAGCAGGGGGCGACAGGAACACACACACACACACACCCCACACACAGGCCCCCTTTCATATGCAAAGGTAGGAATATGCTCTCCCGAAAGACACCAGCTACAAAGGTAGAGTAATAACCAACCCAGTCAGAGAGAAGAACTTTTACAATTTTGTGGTTGAAATAATAATAAAAAAAGTCAAAAGAAAGAGAGTATTTCATGACATGGGAAACTTATAGAAAGTTCAATCCCAGGGTACATAAATACAACCTTATTAGGATCCAAAAATGCTCCTTCATTTATGGATATGTCTATTTCATGCTAAATATTTAGTACTAGTGGCCCAGTGCATGGATTCATGCATACTGAAAGGAAATTAATTAGAAGAAATATTTTAATCTCGCTATTCCCCATTCCTCTATAATAGAAGTGTCAGAGATAAAAGAAAGTTAGTAAAATGTATATGAAAATAATATATAAATTGATAAATGAACAATAACGTGATATAACAACAAAGACATGATGCAAAAACAACATTGATAAGAACAATGACTGATACATTGAATAAACTTATTCTAATATCTCCCTGTACACCACATTAAGAGTAAAACCGCTTTCAGAGTGCTTGACTAATTTCCCTTGTGATGAAGTATTTAGTACTTTAACTTTAATATCCACACACTCTTAGAACTCGAGAGAAAGCAACATATAACTGGCCATTTCTGGAAATGGGTTCAGGCAGTACTGGCCAGCTGGACGGTTGGTCACTTAGCCTTTTATATATATAGATGTTGGCCCTTTACAACAAAAGTCTACACATCTCTGGAGTGGAATAAAGGCCAGTGATGTTTTCATTCTCGAAAAAGCAATCGATTTGGGATTAACTTTAAACATGGCCAACACAAAAGCAAAGGAGACATTTCCCACCAAACGGCCTTGAGTCTGGGCCGTTTGGCGAACACACTAGTAAAATTTCCAGAAAACAGTCCCTGTGGGATGCTAATTTAATTGGTATTCAATTTAATAATCAGTACTTGGAATCTTCCGGATTTCAGCTAAGTAATCCTTTCTCCTGCTGTGCGCCCTCTCCCTCTCTCTTTCTCCTTTTCTTTCTCTTTCTCTCTCTCCTGGAAATGTTTCTCTTAGATTGTTTCTCCTCTATCCTGTCATTAGCACAACAATCTGAGAAACCTATCCAACAACTCTGTAAATCTGCACCATTTTCTCAGCAGAAGTACCTTTATTATTAAAAGGAAGCATGGGTATGTTTTTAGATCTGAGAGCAACATGGGAATCAATTACAGTGGTACCTCGAAATACGAGTGCCCTAACATACGAGATTTTTGAGATACGAGCCGTCGAGGGAGCGATTTTTGCTTTGAAATACGAGCAACATTTGAGATAGGAGTCATCGCGAGGATCGGCCGGCTACACACGACCCACCAGTTTACCTCGATTCGAGAGTCTCATAGTTTCCCACGCCTCAAGATTACG
This sequence comes from Lasiurus borealis, assembly GCA_004026805.1. Classification (NCBI taxonomy): domain Eukaryota; kingdom Metazoa; phylum Chordata; class Mammalia; order Chiroptera; family Vespertilionidae; genus Lasiurus; species Lasiurus borealis. The sequence goes on from PVJN01049259.1 coordinate 13,219, forward strand.
GAACGAATTAAACTCGTATCTCGAGGTACCACTGTACATTGTGTGTGTACTGGCAAATGACCTGCCCACCAGACATGTTGTCCATCCATGGGCTTTCTGAGGGAAGGGCTGATCCAGAGGAACATCTGGACGTGCTCTCGCAGAAGCTGCCCCAGCCCAGCGCCTCTGCCTCTGCTGCCCTCTCCCCAGGGCTGGTTCTCCATTGACCAAGCCTGGGTACCTCGTTGAAGCCCCCTGGCAGCCTGCTCGTCTGCTTATGCCTCAGAGACACGTTTTGCGTGGTTTTACAGCCCACCCTTTTGGCCTAACTGTGGTCCTCACCACCCTTCCCGACTCCACTGACAAGTGCCATTGTTCAAGCCTCCCAGGACCACTTGCTATAAGACCTAACGCCACCTCCATTCTGCAGACCTCAAGGGTGGCAGCTACCGGTAAGTAATTTTAGACTTTTGGCACCTGACACGAGACAGAGAATAGATCTTCGAGTTTCTTCTGTATTTGAGACTGTGGCAATTTTGGAAGAAGAGCAGTAAGAGGCCGAAACAGGTTTGGCTCAGTGGATAGAGCGTCGGCCTGTGGACTGGAAGGTCCCAGGTTTGATTCTAGTCAGGGGCATGTATTTTGGTTTTGGGCGCATCCCTAGTAGGGGGCGTGCAGGGGGCGGCTGATTGATGTCTCTCATCGATGTTTCTGACTCTCTATCCCTCTCCCTTCCTCTCTGTAAAAAAATCAATAAAATATATTAAAAAAAAAAAAAAGCAGTAAGAGTAACTGACATTAAAAATTTTAACAAATGTACTTATCGCCCGGATCCTGCTGGCTGGAATTACCTCTCCAAAAAGGACCTGAAATATGTGGAATTACCTCCATTTGCCCTACACCATTCTCCCCGTAGCCCAGTCTTCTCCGGAAATGACCGCGCCATTTCAGGCTGATGTGGGAAAAGCAGCACCTGGTGACCCATGACACCTGGTGAACTCGAATCCTGATGACCAGCTGCTCTGCTGACCCACAGGCTCCTCAGCAAGGTGCCCCCACAGCACACCGAGGCGCAGTGGCCACACCTCACACACTGAGCCCACGCCAGTGGCCATCTTCTGAAAGGGCCAGAGCAGAACAGTGAACAAGGGTGGACCCCAAGTCCCCGGGCCCGGGGACTCCTTAGCCGTGCTAAAGGGAGGAGCCGAGCCCGTTGGAGTCCTCAAGATTGGAATTATCCGAACAGACCGAGAGGCGGTGGTCACTGGGGCCTAAGCGGACTTCGGGCAGCTGGAGGGAGCTGGGGGAGGGCAGCGGAGCCGGGCTTGCGGAGAGGGATTCGGAGGCACCGGCAGAAGAGGACTGAGGAGCAGGTACCTGAAACCCCTAAGAGAGCTCATCAGAGCCTGGGGTACTCCCTGTTCCGGGCACCAGTACCCTTAAAGCCTGCCACACTGGGGGTCCCATACATGTGGATGGGGTTTCCCTGATTGTTACAGAAACTCTGTATCTCTTATGACAGTCCAGATGCCTGTGTGTGTGTGTGTGTACATACACATACATTTTTTTCCTTAAGCCTGTTGATGAGATGTATCAGATAGATTTTCAAATGCTGAACCAGCCTAGCATACCTGGGATAATTTCCACTTGGTCACAGTGTATCATTATTTTTTATACATTTGTTAGACTCAGTGTCATCTTTTGTTGAGGATTTTTGTATCTATGTTGGTAAGTGATACTGGTTGGTAGTTTTCTTGTAATGTCTAGCCCCAAGTAAGAATAGGCAACACTCTTTTAATTGGCAGCTAGTGGTGATGAATATGATGTTCGAGTGCGGGTAGCTTCTAGTCTTGAGTGAAGTCACCACTTCTTTCTTCAGCCCTGTCTCTAATACTTCAAGGTAGTGGGAGAGGTAACTGGGAGCTTATTCGTCTTTGTATGAGTTACCAGTCTATCAGTTAGTACGATATCTGCAATTCTGAGAAAATCACACCCAGAGTAGCTAAGATACAAACCAAACCTGTCTCGCTTTACCTAACTACAACACCCCAGAGTGGGTCTAACTCAGGCAAACCTTGTTCCCTGACTCAAACCGCCATTA
>PVJN01049261.1:0-15291 GCA_004026805.1 Lasiurus borealis
AGCCGGAGCACGGCGAGCTGGAGCGGCTGTCCATGCCCGACTTCCTGCGGCCACTGCAGGACCTGGAAGTAGGCCTGGCCAAGGAGGCCATGCTGGAGTGCCAGGTGACCGGCCTGCCCTACCCCACCATCAGCTGGTTCCACAACGGCCACCGTATCCAGAGCAGTGATGACCGGCGCATGATGCAGTGTACGTGCCCAGGGAAGGGGCCCTGGGGAGCGTCCCCTCCAGCATCCTCTCTGCGCACGGTGCCCTCCGCTGTGCCCACCCTGGGGCCTTCCTTGTCGAGCCTAGTCAGGGATGAGGGGTCTAGTGGAGGGGAGCCCAGAGAGGCTATGAGGTCGCCTGCTTCCTTGAGCCCACACAGCACCCATCTTGCTGAGTCACTGCTCTGGGCCTCATAGCTCCTTAGGACCTTACTAGACAGCCTGCTACTGATGGTGGGCAGGTTACAGAACCACTCTGTGCCTCTGTTTCCTCATCTGTAATCGGTTTGTTAAGAGAATTAGATCAGCAGGTACATAGAGAACACTTAGAGCAGGGCCTACGTGTTCGGAGGAATCAGAGTCTCCAGTGGAAGGGCCGCCTACCCCCATCCGATGGTGCCACCCTGTGCCACGTGATGGCCTAACAGTGGCAGAGTAACAAAACTCAGTGCCTCCCGTGTGCCAGGCTCTGAGTGCTAAAGCCTGACACGGATGATCTCATCACGGGCCTGTGGGGCAGGTACTATTATTCCTGTTTAAAGACAGGGAAACTGGGACTTAGGGACAGTCAAGGACTTGCTCCAAGGCAGGCAAGGACCATCTGACTCTGGCTCCCACCTCCTAAGCAGGATGCTCCCTGTGGGCCGTGCCCATTCCCAGTGCCACCGCTGAGGCCCTTCCCCTCTGTCCCCGCACCACAGCAGTTGTCTGCTCAGCCCACAGGCTTCCTATCTCTCTATCTCCTTGAGGCCCTGAGTGGCGTCTCAAGGATCTGAGCTGGCGTCTCTGCTGTTTGTATCTGGGGTCAGTGGCGGCCCTTGGTTTCTCTTCCTTTATAAATAGTCTCAGTGAAGATAAATGGGTGACTGTTCCCAGGGAGATAAACCATAAGAGGAGGGAGGGGTATTTGGGGATAGCCCTTATATGAATGAGGACAGTGTAGGCCTCTTCCTCTTCCTGTCCCTGCTGCAGACAGCTCCCTTATCATCATTCTGGGAACACAGTGTAGGGACAGAGCTTTGAATTCAGAGGGAACCAAGTTCAAGCCATCGCTCCATCATTCATTAGCTGTGTGACCTTGGACAAGTCCATTAATGTCTCTCACCTCATTGGCAAGATGAGGACAATTTTTCAGGGTTGTTGAAAGGATTATGGGGGTAGAAAATGTATGTTGAATAGCTAGCATAGCAGAACACTCTTATTGGAGTTTATAATATAATACATATATTTGGCACTTACTGCATGCAAGGTAGTGGGTTCTGCTGGAGGTTCTGGGGAGGGGAGAAGGGATGAGGGTGCAGAGTGGGGTCCCCAGTTATGGCACAGGAGGTTTCCTAGGTGGCACTCACTTGAACTATGTCTTGAAGGAGAAAGGGGCCTTAGTAAGAGAATGATGGTCCAGAAGGGAGGAATTTTGGGAAGATGGAGCCTGAAGATGGAGCCCCTATGGCTTGTCAGGGTCACATGGTGGAGGACTAGCAGGGGACGTGGCCAGGTGGGAGTTTAGCCTGAGTGCTTTGGCTGCTGTCAGTAGGTGCCCGTGCAGTCGGTGCCTTTATGGTTTCCAGGATGAGACACAACATGCCGTGCTGTAGGTGGAGTGTGGGCTGCACTAGTGGGGCGCTCTCAGAGGCTCTATGCTGGCCCTGGGACCACCAGCGGCCATGGGAAGGCCCTAGGAGCAAAGCCTTGATAGAACTTTGACACAAAAGTGTGACACCCTCCCCAGAGGTGCGAAGAAGAGAAGAATTCCAAGGGAATTCTGATGAGGAAGGTGAGCAGCTGTGGGGCCTGAAGTGTGGAGGGACGGACAAGAGGGGCCAGGGCTGCAGGTGTAGGCTTGGTAGTCTAGACCTAGGGGTTGCCACGCGATGGACACACTTCTTGTTTGTCTGCCTATTCTTTCTCTCTCCTTTCCTTCCTGAGTGGGTGGGGGTGAAGGACCAGGTCTAGGGCGGCCTGGGCATACCCATCAAAGTACTCTCCTCGCTCAGGCCCAGTGTCATGTCCCTCCTTGCCCCCCCAGACAGGGATGTCCATCGATTGGTGTTCCCCGCTGTGGGACCTCAGCATGCTGGTGTCTACAAGAGTGTCATCGCCAACAAACTGGGCAAAGCTGCCTGCTATGCCCACCTCTATGTCACAGGTGAGACAGGCCCCTTCCCGGCCAGCTACCTGCACAGCCTAGCCTACCTAGGGGGCTGGTGAAGGGGGGCTTTTGCACCAGCTCTCTTCCTTCAACCCCCTGGGGAGCCGTCTGGCCTTGCCCCTGCCCCCAGCCCTCTCCCCTGAGGCCTGGTCATCCTGTGGAACCACTGGGATCCAGCGGATGCTTGACCTTTGGCTTTCAGATGTGGTTCCAGGCCCCCCAGATGGTGCCCCACAGGTGGTGGCTGTGACTGGGAGGATGATCACCCTCACATGGAACCCACCCAGGAGTCTGGACATGGCTATCGGTGGGTCAGAGCCACAGGGCTGAGTGGTGGGGATGGGGGCATGGGCAGGGCAGGCTCGGTCAAGGGAGCCAGGAGGGGAGGGCAAGGCCCAGGGAAGCATACATACGGGGTGGGGAGTGGACGGAGTGTTGGGAGCACGGCTAAGAGCAGCCTTGACTGCCTCCTCTGCGTGGTGGATGGAGCTCCAGGTCAGGAGGGGACTAAGGGAGCCACCCTCTTTCTCAGAGGGACTGGGTGCGTGGGTCGTGCTCCCAGGAATATACTCTTCTTCCCTGTCCATGACCTCTTCCTACTCTCTGCCTCAGTTTCCCCACCTCAGATACTAACAAGGAATATAAGGCAAGCTCCCTCCCTGCCTGTAACTGGACCCCAGGCCTGGCACTTTGTTGGCCTTTAGCCTGGCTAGGCCAGTGGTTGGGCAAGAGCAGATGGAGAGCAGTTAGCAGCAACAAGAGACAGGAGGCAGGTCCTCAGAGCAGACTGATGATGAGTGCCTGGGTCCTGAAGAGCTGAGCGGGGGTGGAGTGGGGGATGCCCCAGCCATGCCCGTCTCTAACAGCTGCCTCCCCATCAGACCCAGACGCCCTGACCTACACTGTGCAGCACCAGGTGCTGGGCTCAGACCAGTGGACAGTGCTGGCCACGGGCCTGCGGGAGCCAGGATGGTCAGCCACAGGGCTGCGTAAGGGGGTTCAGCACATTTTCCGGGTCCTCAGTGCCACCATCAAGAGCAGCAGCAAACCATCACCCCCTTCTGAGCCTGTGCAGCTGCTGGAGCGAGGTGAGCCTGGGTGTGCTTATGGAGCGGGGGCAGGGACAGTAGGGCCGGGAAACTGGGTCCCCACAGTGGGAGCTCAAGGGCTGGTCTGGACATTAGAGCTTTGACAGGAACAGTGTGGCTGGGTGCGGCCTTGACCGTCCAAGTGCTTCCTTCTCCCTCCTGAGAGCAGCACTCACAGTGAGCGAGGCTGAGGCTCTGGAGTCAGACAGGCTGGGAGTGCAGCCCCAGTTCTGTGGCTCCCAGACAAAGTGCTGACCCTCTCCGAGCCTCAGCGTCCTCATCTGTAAAAATGGGGCTCACAGGGCAACGGGAGGGTTAGAGGAGCGGTGGGTCCTAAGGCTCTCCTCCTCCCAGGCCCGCCCTTGGAGGAGGCGCCCGCTGTTCTGGACAAGCCAGACATCGTGTATGTGGTGGAGGGACAGCCTGCCAGTGTCACCGTCACCTTCAACCACGTGGAGGCCCAGGTCGTCTGGAGGAGGTGGGCCCTGCCTTGCATGCCCCATTCCCACCAGTGGCAGCCGAGTTCCGGCCATCCTAGCCTGACCGACCTCCTGTGGCTGGATCCTGAGTGATCTCCCTCTCATGTGCCACTCAGCTGCCGAGGGGCCCTCCTAGAGGCGCGGGCCGGTGTGTACGAGTTGAGTCAGCCGGATGATGACCAGTACTGTCTTCGGATCTGCCGGGTTAACCGCCGGGACATAGGGCCCATCACCTGCACTGCCCGCAACCGTCATGGCACACAGGCCTGTTCCGTCACACTGGAGCTGGCAGGTAGGGGATAGCAGACCCCCTTCCCTCTCTCCTCCCTCTGAGGCCCATAGTCCTCTCCTCCAACCCCCAGGTGCACACGCCCATTGGGCAGTCCTAGGTCTTCCCTCTCAACCTGCCCATCAAATGACCATACTAATACCAGCACTATTACCACTAATGGTAATAGTACTGATAAGATATTTATTGAGCACCTAGTAGGTGTCAGGCTTAGTGCTAAGTATGTCACATGTAACTCCTCACTTAATATTTACATCAACCCTGTGAGAGAGGGGGTTGGTTATTATCCCTTTGTTACAGATGGGGAAACTGAGTCTCAGAGAGTGTTAAATAACAGGCTCAAAGTCACACAACCTAATAAGACCAGGAACTAGGATTCAAGTTCTGATACCCAATTCCAAAGCCAGAGGGTGCTCCTCGTTCCTGTGTTAAACGCAGCAGGAAATAATACCTCGAGTGTAACAAGCTTAGGGAGACAAAATCCATTTTAAAAAAGAAAAAAACCCAGGGGAGTGCATCTTTTCATGAGACTCTCAGCTCCCGGATCCTGGCTGCCCTTTGCTCACCCTGTTGGACAGAGCCTCCCAATCTTTGCTGTGAGGAATTTTTTTCTTTTTTTGTAATTTTTCCACCAAAGGTGTAGTCTCTCAACCCCCAGCATGCATTAAGTAGTAATTGCCGTGTGTTCCAGTTTGTTAATTAACTCTAGACATATGTAACTGCCACTCAGGATTTCGGACCAGCGCCAGCTAAATAGGGTTACCTGCTGAGTAGATACAGTTCCAATCAAATGCAAAGGAAGTGACATGGTAGTTAGCAAAGGCAAGCTTATTGTGGGTAAATGTGCATTTTCTGGTGCTTTTAAAACATTGTTCAAGTTCATTTGATGCACCTAGTGCTTTCACCTTCATGGAGCCTACCCTCTCACCCCTACATCCTCCCCTCCCACGAGAAGCCAGATTCCTAGAGGGGAGGGAGAGCATCTTTAAAGTGGAAGAGAAATGGCAGGAGCGTGTATGAGAAGATGGGGAAGCCCCACTGCCCGCCTGTGGCCGGTGGATGGGGTGAGGCCACAGATCACCTGGGCTCCAGATCTCCCTCTTACGTGTCTTTTCCTTGCCCAGTTTCCCCCACCCTATCCCCTGTCAATTTCTCCTCAGTCGCTGCTCAGCTCCTTAATGGTACCATCTGCAGGGCTCATCTTTCTTTCTAGATACAGGGAGAGGCCCCAGCTACCCAGACCTCAGCCTGGCCTGGCTAGAATAGCGACAGGGAGACTATGTTCCAGCCAATCAGGGCTAGAACAGGCCTGAGGCTTGGACCTACACTCTTTCTCACTGTGCCCCACCCCCACCCTAGGCAGGGCAAGTGGAACGGCCCCTGTCCTCCCCTTTCCTCCACATCCACCTCACTCTAGATCATCCCCACTCCCAGGATGCCCTTCCTATATAAGACCAAGCGGTGTGCTGTGATGGTGGGGGTCCCTGCCCAGTGCTCCTGCTCTTCCCCAGGTCCATAGCCTGACCACTTCTCTCTCCTTACGGCGTAGCTCCTCAGCCACGCTCAGGAAGAGGGCACCAGGAAGGTACAGGCTCCTCTGCAAAGCACCCTGGAATATGTATTTAACTCCATCGCGAGAATTAGAAGCCACTTTAAAAGGGAAAAACACGATCGCATGTTATGTGTAGAGAATAAAATCACAGTCGCATGTGAGAGAGCTAAGCTGAGATTGGGCTCCAGTTTGTTCCTACCATCTCCAAGATGGCAGAGGATCCCTCAAGCACTTACACAGGATTCAGAGAGAAAGCTTCTAGGCAGAAGCAATGCCACCGTGAACTTGATTCAGGGTCGCAGGCTCAGCGGACTTTGGCGCGCAGAACAATGCAGTCTGAGAAGTCCTCCATGGCACTGTGCATAGGGCGATCACCCACAGGGGGTAGCGTTGAGCTGCGCTACGACAGCCCATGAATGCAGTGAAGGAAGAGGCTCGGGATGGCCAGCCCTGATTTGTCAAGAGAGACAGGAAATCTCGATTTCTTTTGTGTGTGAAAATCTCATTTCAAAGCTGGCAGATGAACACTGAGGGTCAAACAAAGCAAGCCTGCAGCCTCTGGCTTAGGTTTTCTGAGATTTGGAGGACACCACGTACGGATTTACAGGGAGAGCAGTTGGTCCAGGCTAAGAGTTTGAGAGCCCCAGTGGCTGAGGTGCTGAGATCTGAGGAAGTGGAGGTGGGGGCTGGGGGGGGAGGAGAAGGGGGCAGGACGGGGGAATGGGAAGGTGAGTCTCTGAGTGACCAGGGCCTCTTCCTCAATTGCTGAAGAAGGGCTTGGAGAGGAGCTGAGGAGGCAGGCCCGTGTGACCCCAACATTCTGTCCCGCTCCCTTCTCCATTCCCACCTCCTGTGTTTCAGAGGCCCCTCGGTTTGAGTCCATCATGGAGGATGTGGAGGTGGGGGCTGGGGAAACTGCTCGCTTCGCTGTGGTGGTTGAGGGGAAACCACTGCCGGACATCATGTGGTACAAGGTCAGAGGGTGACACCGTGGCCTCAGGGGAGGCCTAGCCTGGGGCTGGTCAGGAGCCTGGGAGGAAGGAGGAGGGGTTTCCAGGGAGTGTGGGAGGGGTCCAGGCAGCCTCGGGAGGAGGGGAGCTGAGTCAGAGAAGAGAAAGGGTGCTGCCAGAGGTGTGTTTTAGAAGGAAGTAGGATCCAGAGGTGCTGAGTGATGCTGGCGGGCGTGTGAGGAACTGGGGGACTAACTGGGGTAGAAGGGGTTCCTGGCCCTGAGATAGGGGTGAGACTGGGTCTCTGGCATGGAGGTATAGCTGGGTCCCGGGTGGAGGTGAAGCCAGGCCCAGGCTGGAGGTGACAGCCGACTCTGCAGGATGAGGTGCTGCTGACTGAGAGCAACCACGTGAGCTTCGTGTACGAGGAGAACGAGTGCTCCCTGGTGGTGCTCAGCACGGGCACCCAGGATGGAGGCGTCTACACCTGCACTGCCCGGAACCTGGCCGGAGAAGTCTTCTGCAAAGCAGAGCTGGCTGTGCATTCAGGTGGGCTGGAGCTCCAGGGCAAAGTGCTCACCCCCGGGGACCCACATGAGCCCCTGTCCAGGAGCCACTCATCCAGCCTTGCACTCCTTGGCTCCCACATCTTCCAGCCCCGGCACCCCACTCGGGCTCCCAACTTTCTTGCTCCTCTTCTGTCTTCTGCATATACCCTGCCTGTCTCAGTCTCCGCCCTCATTCCTCTCTTGCCCTTCCCATCTAACGCCAGCCATCTCTTCCCCAGCTCAGACAGCTATGGAGGTAGACGGGGCCCGGGAAGATGAGGACCAGCGAGGAAAGAGACTCAGCGACTTTTACGACATCCACCAGGAGATCGGCAGGTGTGGGCGAGGTGTGGGGTGTGGTGTCTGGGGGCCAGGCTGGGTCTGTGGCCGGGAGGTGTGGAGGTGTCAGTGTTGCAGCAATGCCTGAATCCCATCCTCTCCATCTGTCATCACCCAGAGGTGCCTTCTCCTACCTGCGGCGTGTGGTGGAGCGTAGCTCTGGCCTGGAGTTTGCGGCCAAGTTCATCCCCAGCCAGGCCAAGCCAAAGGCATCAGCGTGGCGGGAGGCTCGGCTCCTAGCCCGGCTCCAGCACGACTGTGTCCTCTACTTCCATGAGGCCTTCGAGAGGCGTCGGGGGCTGGTCATTGTCACCGAGCTGTATCCTGGGACAGGCTGGGTGTCTAGGGGATTCCTGGCCTGAGTGACCGGTCCTTGTAACAACCAACTAGTAACATGTTTCACACTTGACAAAGTGGTCCCATTGACAGTTGAGAGGGACTGGCTACCTTTACAAAACGTGCCCATTGACAATTGGGAGTTCTGAAGGCATATTATAAATACTTCACAGAGTGGAAGTACTTAAAAACCAACACTTTCTGTAGCTTAAACGTACATAGAACTTGATGTGTGCCTCACAGTGGTCTAAGAGTTTTATTTATTTAATCTTCATGTAGACCTACTGATCTCGTGGAATTTTATTATCCCCACTTTACAGATGATGAAACTGAGGTGCAGAAAGGTTAACTCACTAGAAGTCACACAGCTAGGAAAAGGCATATGATTTTTATCATGATGAGCATCAATACTCGGCTTTATTAGGAGGCGGCTACCATAAAGAATGGATTTTAGCTTTGTAAGAGAGTTTGTTAAACAAAGGCACACTGTGGTAAGGATGCTGGGTGGTTGGCTTATTCTCACAAGCAGGGTGACCATGTCCTTCACACCAGGCTCCCAGTCTGCACTGTTAGAACCCAAATCCCAGCAAAATGGCGGGTTATTATGTGTCATGGACCTTCTAGGTCATTCTCTAATAGTCAAAGAAGTCCCATTTACAGTCAACAAAATTCTGATCCAACTTGATCCCTACAGGGTGGGCAGGAGGAGTGTTATCCTCGTTTTACTCCTGAGGGAGTGCAGGCTCAGAGAGGTTGGGTGACTTGCCTGAGATCCCACAGCACATGAGAGTACAAGCAGGGCTGTCCCCTCTGTGCACGCAGGTGACAGGCGGAAGGGTGGAGACGCAGTTGCTAACTGGTACCAGATGTGCTTTAAGGGAAAGGAGAAGCCTGCGCTGAGCTGGAAGCTGACTTGAGCTCTGGGAGTGGGGGCACTGCCCAGGGAGGGCTGGGCAGTTGGCATTGGTCACTGTTCTCCTTGATTCAGAGCACAGCTGCACGGAGGAGCTGCTGGAGCGAATGGCTAGGAAGCCCACCGTGTGTGAGTCTGAGGTGAGGGCAGGGGGTGGCAGGGGTCACGTTGGGCACCAGAGTTCACCCACCTGAACTCTGAGAGCTGAGGGGCGGGTCCTGGACATGCCATCTGTGCCCATGAATAGGCCAGGGGTGGTCCTGGAGAGCACTGGCAGGCGGGCAGCGGAGCCCTTTTCCTGCATCAGACCAGACCCCACCCAGGGATTTGCAAATCTCAGCAGACCCACCCTGTCCCTACTGTGTTTCCCAGTCTTCCTCCCATCAACATTCCTCAGACACTCCTCCCAGCACCAGCTCCACCTGGACTCCATGCAGCCTCACCCTGGCCTGGCATGGGGAGTGTGCAAGTTGTGCACTGCACAATTCTATTTATTATCATGTAAACAACCTCCTTCTGTAGTTGTGGTGTGCCTGACTATGCAGCTGTACATGGAGGCCCTGGGTCTCAGAGACCCAACCTATGTTCCAGTCCCCTCCACCAGCCATCTGAAGGCCACCTACCAGGCACACTTGACCTCTTGCCACAGCCCTGGTGTTGATCAAACATGATGCCCCACCCTTTCCCCACGGACTCTGGGTCACGTGTTTCCACAGATCCGGGCCTACATGCAACAGGTGCTTGAGGGGATATGCTATCTGCACCAGAACCATGTGCTGCACCTGGATGTCAAGGTGAGGTGCAGGTGGGGGTGGGGAGCGGGCAGCCCCGTGGGAGCCAGGCAGCGGGGTGTCCTCCCCTTTTCACTCAGCTCCCACACCTTGCCCCGTGTCCTGCAGCCTGAGAACCTGCTGGTGTGGGATGGCGCAGACGGTGAAGAGCAGGTGAGGATCTGTGACTTTGGGAACGCCCAGGAGGTGACTCCGGGAGAGGCCCAGTACTGCCAATACGGCACTCCTGAGTTTGTGGCACCCGAGATTGTCAACCAGACCCCTGTATCTGGAGTCACTGACATCTGGTAACATTGGCATCCTGAGCGGCTGGGGTGGGCCAGGGCATCTGCCCTCAGTTCTGGGGAGGTGCTCACCGGCGGAGAGGAGCTTTACTAAGCCCAGGTTCCTTCTCTGACAGCCGGTGGGTGGCGTTGCTCACGGGTCCCTTGCCCACATAGCTACCTACCCCTCATCAATGAGGGATGACCCAGGCACTCAAGACCTCCAGCCTGTCCATCCTTGGTTCCTTATCTCCGCAGTCACCCTGTCTGCAGCCACCTTGCCTCCCCCCTCCACCCCTCCAGCGAGGCAGGCACCGTCCCTCGGTTCCCAGACTTCTCATGGCTTCCTGGGCTGGCCCTGCCATGACCCTTCGCTCCTCCAGGGATGTCTGGACCTTTGAGTGCAGAGTCTTCTCTGAAGGAGGCATCCTTGCATTACCCATTTATCCAAACAGTGTTCACAGGGAGGACGCTCCTGGCTAGACTCTTGGTAGCTGAGGACGGCTCGCTTCTGTTGGGAGGTGGGCTGTCCTCTCACCGACCCTCTCTCCTTCCCCCACAGGCCCGTGGGCGTCGTTGCCTTCCTCTGGTAAGGACCGGTCTGCGCTCAGAACCCCAGTCTCCAATGGTCTCTTAGCACCCACCCTCCCATCATGTAGAGGGTCTGGGGCTAGCAAGCAGTTGGGGTGTGCAGCCCACCCCTTCTCTTCCACATCCCCTGCTGCTTCCTGCACAGCAAGGGGCCACATAGGCAGGGATGTGGGCGTTCCAGCCTATGTGTCTGCCTGCCACCGCCATGCCCCTCCATAAGGGGTGGGCACACAAGCTGGATGGAGAGGCCATAGCAGGCTCGGTGCCATTTAGACAGGGGCAGCAAGGTCCTGACTGTCCAGCAGGGGCAGGAAGGAGTAGGCTCCGGCTCAGGGAGGCAGATCCCCCTGAGCACAGACTCCTTACCTCAAGGACAGGCCATGGCTGGAGGAGGCACAGAGCAGGTCCTCTAAGCATGGGCCCAAGGCAGGGACCTGGAGGCCGCCTGTCTGGGGTAGTGGTGGGAGCAGGACAGGCAAGAGTCCGAAAGACTCTGTCCAGATTCACCCAGCCTTGGTCTGCCCCACCTCTCCCTGGCCCTATGTCCCCACTGGCATCCTGTCATCTCTTGCTTAGCCCGAGGGCCCTGCCTACCTCTCACTCAGCTCTCTCCACCCCTGCAGCCTGACGGGAATCTCCCCGTTTGTTGGGGAAAACGATCGGACAACATTAATGAACATCCGAAACTACAATGTGGCCTTTGAGGAGAACACGTTCCTGAGCCTGAGCAGGGAGGCCCGGGGCTTCCTCATCAAAGTGCTGGTGCAGGACCGGCTGTGAGTACAAGGCCCCGGGGAGCCCTGACCTGCGGAGTGTCCCCTCATGCCACCCCTCCTGCTGCCCAAGCCTCTGCCCTTAGACATCCGATCCTCCAAGTCCTTAGAGGCTCCATTTTCCCAAACACTTATTGACTGACTCAATTAATGAGTGATGAATCCTTTCTTAATCCTCATTCCTTACAGGAGGCCTACCGCAGAGGAGACCCTAGAGCATCCGTGGTTCAAAGTGAGTCTAGTACTGCAAAGTCATGGTAGAAGAGGTGGAGAGGGAGCAAGCGAACAGCTCCATTTATTGAGTATTTGCTGTGTGAAGTTACCATGATACGTGTTTTATATACTTACGATCTATCCGCCTCAAATAGCTCTGTAAAGGAAGGGATAAGTCCCATTTTGTCCATAAGGACACAGAGGCTCAGGTTGGGGTCTCATAGATTCCAAGACACAGATTTGGACTTCCCATCCGGGAGGTCCTCATCAGAGTTTTTTCTGGCTCTTGGAATCAACCGTGTGCCCGCCTCTGACCTGCACTGGTCCCACACCGGGGTTGCTATGTGGCCTGGCCTCTTGGCTTTGAGCTCTGTGTGGGCAGAGTTCTCATTCATCTTCAAACCCCAGCACTGCAGGGCACGGTGCCAAGTATGGGTGAGATTCAGCAAATGACCCAGAAAGAGCAACTAAATTAACCAGCCATTGAGAATAGTGCTGGGTCAACCGAAGGCTGAGGTAATTCTGGTATCTGTCCTTGGACAACTAGCCTTGTCTCCCAGATCAGAAATGAGCCCCAAAGAGGACAGCCTGGGTGGGTCGCTGAGGGAGGCCTCTGTCATGGCGTGGCCCAGCAAGGCTCCAGATATCCGGACCTGCTGGCTCCACGTGGATATGGTGGTGAGCTGGGCAGAGGGGCCAAGCCCAGGAGCCTAAGCACAGGCCTCCCAGGCAGCCACTGTACCAGGACGGGGCCTTGAGCCCTGGTGTAAACCCTGAAGCCCACCCCAGAGGCCTCTCCTCTTAGGTTCAGGAAATTTGTCTACATGTGGGCACCTTGGCTGTTAGAGTTGTGACAGATCCAAGGGGAAGGGGACCCCCCAGGACCCGGACTCAATGCTGTTCGGTCCATTGTCCCTTCCTGTGGACTTTGTCTCTCCACTGCCAAACCTTGAGGGTCTATCTAGGGTGACAGAAAACTTTCTCTAAGTCCCTCTTCCCCGGGTTTGCAGACACAGGCAAAGGGCGCAGAGGTGAGCACGGATCACCTGAAGCTCTTCCTCTCCCGGCGGAGGTGGCAGGTGAGTTTGGCTGGGGCCTGCTTCTGTGCCTTCCACCTTCTCATCCTGCAGCCTTCTCTCTCTCTAACCTTGCCTTTTCTCTATCATGTGCCCTCACCTCCTATCTTCATCTGCTTTTTATTCTCTCAACTCTCAGTTTCCCTCCTGCCCCCTGTCCCTCTCTCCGTCTGCCTTGGGCCTTCTTCGGGGGCTAAGGTGAGCCTGCGCGGTTCAGTCTAGCCCCCGGGGGACTGTAAGTCTGACTCCAGCACTCTGTCTTCAGCGCTCCCAGATCAGCTACAAGTGCCACCTGGTACTGCGCCCCATCCCTGAGCTGCTGCGGGCACCCCCCGAGCGGGTGTGGGTAGCCGTGCCCAGAAGACCACCACCCAGTGGGGGACTCTCGTCCTCCTCTGATTCCGAAGAGGAGGAGCTGGAGGAGCTACCCTCAGTGCCCCGACCTCTACAGCCTGAGTTCTCGGGCTCTCGGGTGTCCCTCACCGACATTCCCACTGAGGATGAGGCCCTGGGGGCCCCGGAGGCTGGGGCTGCCACCCCTATGGAGTGGCAGGAGCAGGGAAGGGCCACCTCTCAGGACCAGCCGGCCCCGAGCCCTACTGCCCTCCCCTCCCCAGGCCAGGAGCCCCCAGCTGGGCCCAGCCCCCGGCGGGGAGAGCTCCGCAGGGGCAGCTCGGCTGAGAGCGCCCTGCCCCGGGCCGGGCTGCGGGAGCCGGGCCGGGACCTGCAAAAGGCAGCGTCTGTGGAGCTGCCGCAGCGCCGGAGCCCCAGCCCGGGCACCGCCCGCCTGACCCGGGGGGGCCTGGGCGAGGGTGAGTATGCCCAGAGGCTTCAGGCCCTGCGCCAGCGGCTGCTGCGGGGAGGCCCCGAGGATGGCAAGGTCAGCGGCCTCAGGGGTCCCTTGCTAGAGAGCCTGGGGGGCCGTGCCCGGGACCCCCGGCTGGCCCGGGCTGCCTCCAGCGAAGCAGCACCCCACCACCAGCCTCCACCAGAGACTCGGGGCCTGCAGAAGAGCAGTAGCTTCTCGCAGGGTGAGGCAGAACCCCGGGGCCGGCACCGCCGAGCCGGGGCACCCCTTGAGATCCCTGTGGCCCGACTTGGCGCCCGCAAACTACAGGAGTCTCCCTCCTTGTCTGCCCTCAGCGAGATCCAGCCACCCAGCCCTGTACGGCCCAGTGCCCCCAAAGCCAGTGCCCCGAAAGCCAGTGCCCCGAAAGCCAGTGCCCCCAAAGCCAGTGCCCCCAAGTCTTCAGAACCTCCTGCCACCAAACCCAGCGATGCTTCTCAGCCCTCGGCACCCCAGCCTGCCCAGGAGAAGGCTCCGAAGTTCAAGGCAGAACCAGTCCCAGCCCCCAAACCTACACAGCCTCCCGCGGCCCCGCCAACCCCAGCGCCTCCGCTCACCCCCTACGCCCAGATCATTCAGTCCTTGCAGCTGGCGGGCCACACGCCAGGCCCTCCCCAGGGCCCTGCGACCCCTCCGACGGAGCCCAAGCCGCACCCCGCGGTGTTCGCCAGGGTGGCCTCCCCACCCCCGGGAGCCTCTACTAAGCTCCTGCCCGCAGCCGCGGCTCCCGCAGCACCACCACCACCGGCCGAGAAAGCCCGGGTCCCCACGGTGCCCCGCAGGCCGGGCAGCAGCCTCAGCAGCAGCATCGAGAACCTGGAGTCCGAGGCCGTGTTCGAGGCCAAGTTCAAGCGCAGCCGCGAGTCGCCCCTGGCCCGGGGGCTGCGAATGCTCAGCCGCTCGCGCTCCGAGGAGCGCGGCCCTTTCCGCGGGGCCGAGGAGGACGGCATGTACCGGCCCAGCCCGGCGGGCACGCCGCTGGAGATGGTGCGGCGGCCCGAGCGCTCGCGCTCCGTGCAGGACCTGCGGACGGCGGGGGAGCCGGGCCTGGTCCGCCGCCTCTCGCTGTCGCTGTCCCAGCGGCTGCGGCGCACGCCGCCCGCGCAGCGCCACGCGGCCTCGGAGGCGCGCGGCGGGGACGGGGAGAGCTCGGAGGGCGGCAGCTCGGCGCGGGGCTCCCCGGTGCTCACGGTGCGCAGGCGGCTCAGCTCCACGCTGGAGCGGCTGTCCAGTCGGTTGCAGCGCAGCGGCAGCAGCGAGGACTCGGGGGGCGCGTCCGGCAGGAGCACGCCGCTGTTCGGACGGCTGCGCCGGGCCACTTCCGAGGGCGAGAGTCTGCGGCGCCTCGGCCTCCCACAGAACCAGCTGGCCGCCCAGGCCGGCGCCACCACACCTTCCGAGGAGTCCCTGGGCTCCGAGGCCAGCGCCACGTCGGGCAGCTCAGGTGAGCGGGGGGCGGGGTGCAGGGAGGATGTGCGCGGACCAGTAGGGATGGGACTGGGATGACAGGTGCAGAGTTCAGAAGAGGGTGGAGCTCGCTGAAGAGGGGCTCTGGGAGGAGGAGAGGAGGGGGACACCCACCAGAAAGGCTGAGCAGGGGCTGGAGGCCCCTGAGGATGAGTTGGCATGGCTGGAGCGCAGGGGGTGAGGAGCAGAGGCTGGTGAGGGAGAAGATCGGTGGGGCTGGGTGATCGCTACTTCCCTGGGCTGAGACCTGCAGCGGGTGGGAGCTGCCTGGCCCTGGCTCTGGGCAGGTGCTAAGGCGCCTGGGTCTCCACAGCCCCTGGGGAAAGCCGGAGCCGGCTGCGCTGGGGCCTCTCTCGGCTGAGGAAAGACAAGGGCTCCTCACAGCCAAACCTCTCCGCCAGCGTTCAGGAGGATTTGGGTC
>PVJN01049262.1:0-15290 GCA_004026805.1 Lasiurus borealis
GGAAGGAACATTTTCATCTTCTTTTCCTTCTGAGCGTTTAACCAGAGCAGGCATTTCATTCCTGGAAATGGCAGATTTGAGTTTTATCCTGGCTCCCGCCCATCTTTCGGCCTGGCTGGCTCCATGCACTTATTTAGAAAGGTTGCGATATGTTATGATCTTCATGACACACTGTCTTTTCTTCTATCAAGGACAGCATCCTTGCCTAGCCTGCATGGTTCAGTGGTTGAGCATTGACCTATGAACCAGGAGGTCATGGTTTGATTCCTGGTCGGGGCACCTGCTCAGACTACAGGCTCGATCTCCAGTGGGGGTTGTGCAGGAGGCAGCCGATCAATGATTCTCTCTCATTTCTTTCTTTCCCTCTCCCTCCCTCTCTGGAAAAAAAAATTAAAAATAAAAATGACGGCATTATGTAGAATGGTCTGGAGTTAATTCCTTATTCTAGTTTTCCCAATGGGCTTGGCTATGACCTGGTGCGGGGAACAGGCAGTGCCAGAATGGGAACCCGGCTCTGCCTCACTCCTAAGTCTGACTTCACCTCCCGGTCCATCACTGAGCAGAAATGCAAGCTCTAGACCAGTGGTTCTCAACCTGTGGGTCGAGACCCTGTTGGGGGTCGAATGACCCTTTCACAGGGGTCGCCTAAGACCATCGGAAAATGCAGATATTTATATCACAGTGCATAACAGTAGCGAAATTTCAGGGTTGGGGGTCACCACCACATGAGGAATGTATGCAAGGGTCTCGGCCTTAGGAAGGTTGAGAACCACTGCTCTAGACCCAGTGTGATGTTGCTGTATTCCATCGGTTAGCTAGATTCCTCCTCTTCCGCAATTTCTTAGTCGTGACCAGAGCAACTCTGAGCACATAAAATGCATATTGTCTTGTACAACATGGTGTAGTACCTAGACTCTCCATTCCAATAATTACAGGCTGTTGTTGTTCCTTGTGATTAAGCCTCTATCTCAGTGGTCGGCAAACTCATTAATCAACAGAGTGGCAAACCGTGGCTCGAGAGCTGCAGTTTGCCGACCACTGGTGTAGTAGCAATGACGGATCACTTTAGTCTATAAAGTTCATCGTATCTAAGGGTATGCTGGCTTCCAACATTCTTTGTGGGTTAGCCCTATTAGTGATCATCTGTTTTCTAAGCTGGCCAGTGGGGAAATAACTCTGAAAAATGCTCATGGATGTGCAGAGAATGGAATATTTTTCGGTGCTAAAAACATATAATCTCCAAACCATGAAAAGAGATGGAAGAAGAAGACAGCGCAACAGGATGACATCCTGGAAAATGCAAAACCATGGAGACAGTGAACAGATCAGTGGTTGCTAGGGGTGAGATCGGAGTGGAGGGTGGGAGGGATGGAGAGGCAGAGAACAGAGGATGTTGTATGACATTGTAAGGATGGATATATATCGTCATGCATTTGTCCAAACCCAGAGAAGGGACAATACTAAGAGTGAACTTGAGGTAACTATGGACTTTGGGTAATTATGATGTGTTGACACAGGTTCATCCTTGGTAATAATGAGGCACCACTCTGGGGGGAGGTTGATAATGGGAGACTACGCATGTGTGGGCCAGGGGGTAGATAAGAAATCTCAGTGCCTTCCCCTAAATTTTATTGTAAACCTAAAAGTGCTCCAAAAAAAATAAATTCATTTAAAAAAGTATTCAAGGGACTAAAGCAAAGGAACATCTACATTGTGACTGAGCAGGGCACACGGGCTATGTGACAACAGAAACCAGTGCTCATGTTCATTATAAGACATGTCTAAGCCCTAGCTGGTTTGGCTCAGTGGATAGAGCATCGGCCTGCGGATGGAAGGGTCCAGGATTCGATTCCGGTCAAGGGGTTGCAGGCTCAATCCCCAGTCGGGGGCATGGAGGAGGCACCTGATTAATGATTCTCTCTCATCCTTGATGTTTCTCTCTCTCCCTCTTCCTTTCTTTCTGATATCAATAAAAATACTTAAAAAAAAGAGACACATCCAAGAGTGTTTGCCAGAAGCTTTAGTGATAGGAGCCCAAAGCTCGAGACACCCCAAATGACCCCTGGCAATGCTAATCAGTGCGCGAGTTGTAAAATGCAACCCTGGACAGCATGTAGTGAGAGCGAGCGCATTGGAGCTACATGCATCATGGGAGCGACATGCATCGGTGCGGAGATTTACTGTTGACTAAAAGAAAACAGACACTAAAGAGCATATGCCGTATGGTTCCCTTTGTATAACTGAGGGGCCATGTAAGGGGAACGAGAGAACCCACTGGGTACTGGGATATTCTGTACACGGATCCAGGTGGTGGTTACATGAGTGTACACCTCCGGAAAAACCTGTCCCTTAAGAGGTACGCTCTTCACGTGTACCTCAATTTTTAAAATGCAATTTAAACACTCAAGAACACAAACCATTGGCAGTTGGTGTTGGCTCCTGCCAGTTGACCCCAGGTCTCTAAGGTTACCCCCTTGCAAAACCCTCCCACTGTGTTGTTCGGAGGTCACGTGTGACTCAGTGGGCAGCCTGGATCGAGCCGGAAGGCGTGGCATCAGTCACACCAGGCGCCCAGCGTGTGGGATGCCTGTGGCTCATTCTTGGCACCTTCATGCCCGGTGACTCCTCCCCATGCTGCTCATGCCACATTTTCTCAGGGGCAGGTTCCCAGTGGCTGGTGGCTTTGCCTTGAACCCACTGCTCGGGGCACGGAAGCCACACCTTTCTCTTACCAGCATCTCCCCCCGCCCTACAGTCATGGGGTATGGAATGGACTGATCTTGAACCACATCGGTGTGACCTGCATAGAGACCCCCACTTTCTGGAGCCTCTTGTCCTGCCCCCTGTCTGGGGGACCCTCCTGATGGCCGACGGGCCTCTTTGACACCACGTATGGGACCTCTGGACCTCTGAGGAGCGGTCCTGCGGTGAGTCCCTTCCCCTACCCACTGGCCCCAGCTTCCGGTCCCTGCCCACTGGGCCACGCAGCACACTCCCCCCACCCAGCTGGGCACAGTGGCTGCCCATCAGCTGCTGCCTGTCTGATCCGCCCCGATCAGACAGAATGCTAAGGAAAACAAACCTCTCTTTAAACGCCTGCAGTGTGCAGGGGGACAGATATTAACACCTCCCCTGGCGCTCCTGCCTGTGGCGTTTCTTTGGAGAGGTGGCAAAGCTCCATTGCCACCGCCCCTGAGCCCTTCATGTCCGCGGCGCGGCGGGAAGAAGTAGAAAGGAGAGGGATAAAGGGAGAAGGCCCGGGACACCGTCAGCCCCGCAGGCTCAGCGCCACGTGAATGGTTTCAAGCACATCCGATCTGTCCCTGCAGTTTTGTTATTCAGGAGCCACAAAGGCAGGGAGAGAGCAAAGCAAACACGGCCACTTAGGAGGTGGAGGCGACACAAAGAGAGACTAAGCCACCGACGACAGCCGGGGAGCGGAGCAGGAGCGGCAGGAGAATGACATCTGGATGATTCTACTCAAAGAGCGGAAATCACACCGAGGGGCTCAGCGCCATGTGCACGGGTGTGATAATGAGCAGATCAGCCGGGGCTGCCCTCTCGCTTCTTCCCGGGGGATCTGGCAAGGTCCCCGTTCTCCTGCTCAGACTGGCCCAGTCCTGTCCAGCCAGCCCTGTCCACGGTGGTCTTGCCCCTGCTCTACACCGTCATCAACCTCTACGCCATCATCAACCCTTTCTGCCCTCTCTGTGATCCTTCCCTCCTCCCCCACCGACTATCTCGGAATACACCTTTGTCTCAGCTTCTTATGCTTTGAAAGCCCTAGTCTCTGTTCCTTTCCTTGGGGTTTTTGGCTGAAGTCCTGACACAGAGCAGGTATGAGGTATATCTGTGCACATAGATCAGCGGTTCTCAACCTGTGGGTCGCGACCCCATCTGGGGGTTGAACGACCCTTTCACAGGGGTCGCCTAAGACCATCGGAAAATGCAGATATTTACATCATGATGCATAACAGTAGCAAAATTTCATGGTTGGGGGTCACCACCCCATGAGGAACTGTATGCAAGGGTCACGGCCTTAGGTTGAGAACCACTGACATAGATAGATATGCTCACCTGTTGGGAGGTGGTTAATTTCAAGCGCTTGTGATTCCATGCTGGAGGCAGATGGCCAATGACCACTGAACCAGGCCCTGCAGAACCCTATTTGGACAAACACACCCATTGAGAGGAGCAGTTTCTCTTAAAATACCTTCAGCAGAATGATACAAAACAATGCAACAGGTTAAACATTTTTTCCACAGTAAATTCTTTCAAAGAGATTTCTCCAATCAAGTATGTTTGGAGAGGCAATGAGATTTGGGAACAGATGCCTTATACCCAACAAGGGTATCGAAAAAGTCAGTAATCTATCTCTTCGCTCAATGTTTCTTTTCTGATGTCTCCGTTCCCTTTGAATAAGAAATAGCAGGAAGGTTGAACTGGATGGATCCCGTATTCTAACATTTTCGTGAAATATTAGAAATATCCAGCTTTTCTCCTGGGCCTGCAAGGTTGACATTGTTTTCATCCATTTTTTCAACTCGGGCCGCCAGTGTGACCTGGGAGAAAGTGGTCGCTCGCGTTTGTTGAATTCTGGGCATGTGTCAGTTCACCCCCCACCTATGAGGCAGGGAGCGTAGACACTTTCTGTGCCTGAGATTCCTCATCTGTGAAGGGAAGATACTAGAACTAACATCGAAGTGTCGTTCTGAGGATTAAACTAAGTAATACGTATGTGTAACGGGCACTATTTGAATGACTGACACAGGGCGTGCACTAGGTAAGTTAGAAATAAAAGTAAGTTTAATTCTGACAGCTTTGGTGTTTTCCAAAGCCCTTCTACCAAAAATAGTTAAACAGATTCATTTGTCTTCTGTCCTTAGATTTGCAAACCGTGGATATCACCAAGCAATTTTATGACCGTTGGTGGCAATTATTTGTATAGCTTCGCAGTCTCAATTTTGTTTTGAATAAATTAACATAATCATATCTTGGAGAGGCAAAGCTTTTTCGCAAACTGCCCATTAGCAAGTTCCTTAGCAAACATTTCCCCAACACCAAGAGTGAAAAGGTCCGCTGCCATCTTTTGTGTAACCAACGAAGTCAGTTTCACAATTGGCAAAGGAGACGCTTAGCAGACCGGGAGAATGTCTTAACGTATTAATAATGTATTACTGAGTTTCATAAATCTTTTACCTTTCCTGAAAGGTGCTAATCACAAGAACATGTAATGACTCAAGGGAAACAATGACACATTTGCATTTTATTATTAAAATTAGCGCAGTAATGCTTCAGTTATCTGTTAGCTGATGGTCACTGAAGCAGGCTCTTTTGTGTGTGCGCATTTTTAAACAACTGACATCTTGATCCTTCGATGGCAAAAACTCTGATCATTTTAACTTAAAAAAAAATAATGCAAACATATAATCGCCCGCTTTTTATTATTCGGGCCATGCCAGAAAATACGAAAAATGCTGAACATAATGTGAGGTTTGTTGGTATGGGAAGCAGGGGTCAACCTTACTGTACGAACTAGTATCACAGTGACGTGTCCAGATATTTTGAGGCACGGAAGGCCTACTTGCCCTCGCTCTGAACAGCCCCCTTGCGATGACTGATGAAATACAGTGTTGTGATCGGATGTTATTATTATTAGTTCACAGAGCACCGTGGGGCTGTTGAGGTTCACTTGTGAGGTACCAGCTATGAAAGTTAATTAGAACTGCTTTCTAGGAATTAAGGAAAAGTAGATCAAACTGGCATTATAAAGATGTATATTTATAATCATCTGCTCAACATGAAGAGTTATTGGTGATAAAAAAAAAAAAACAACAAAGAGGGAGATGCCCAGCCAGCGTGGCTCCGTGGCTGAGTGCCAACCTGTGAACCAGGGGGTCACGGTTCTATTCCTGATCAGGGCTCTTGCCCAGATTGCGGGCTCGATCCCAGTGTAGGGTGTGCAGGAGGCAGCCGATCAATGATTCATTCTCATCATTGATGTTTCTATCTCCCCCTTCTTTCCTTTCTGAAATCAATAAAAATATATTTAAGAAAAGAAAAGAGGGAGAGAGCAGGAGGGGGACAGGGAGAGGAACAGGAGGAGGAGGGGAACGGGAGGGAAGAGAGAGGAGAAAGTCCTTTTCTGGGGTACCGTACAGATCAGGAAAATGAAACTGCCTTGTCCCTCCCTCTGGAGGGGCATCAAGCTATTTGAAACGTTTTAGACGTTTTCACCAAAAAGAATAGAGTTTCCCAGAAAAGTCAAATTCTGCCAAACCGTCTAACATGGTCCCCCACAAAAGCTATCTTTTTATTGGTCAGGCTGAATTTTAAAAGTTAAGGGCAGTGATAGCTTTGAGCAGGAGAAGGAACAAGCATAATAAATAAATCATAAAAGGTCCTAACTACCACAAGAATGATTCTGAGCACTCAGTTGGTGTGGCTTAACGATTGAGCATTGACTTATAAACCAGGAGGTCACTGTTTGATTCCTGGTCAGGGCTCATGCTTGGGCAGTGGGCTCGATCCCCAGTAGGGGAGGTGTAGGAGGCAGCCAATCAATGATTCTCTCTCATCATTGATGTTTCTATATCTCCCTCCCTCTTCCTCTTTGAAAATAAATCTACCTGATAAAAGAGTAACATGCTAATTGATCATACCTTCATGATGCTCACCAGCCAATGAGGAGTGAGTATGCAAATTAACCCAACAAAGATGGCAGATTAATTTGCATACACAGGTGCTGAGCGGCTGGGGGTGGGGTGGGATGCTTGTGTCATTGCCATGGTGATGATGCAGGTGTTCTGCAGCACCCCAGCTGCTCTGGGCCTCTGGGCAGCGTGGGAAGGCAGAAAGGTGGCTCTGGGAGGTGGCTCCAGGCCAGAGCGAAGGCACTGCTGGCAGCCAGGGGAAGCAAGGCCCATTCTTGCACGAGTCTTTGTGCACCGGGCCTCTAGTAAATCAAGAAAAAGTCTGATTCTGCCGAGACCGGTTTGGCTCAGTGGATAGAGCATAGGCTTGTGGACTGAAAGGTCCCAGTTTGATTCTGGTTGGGGACATGTATCTTGCTTGCGGGCACATCTCCACTGTGGGGCATGCAGGAGGCGGCAGATCGATGTCTCTCTTTCATTGATGTTTCTGACTTTCTATCTCTTTCCCTTCCTCTCTGTAAAAAAACAATAAAATATATTAAAAAATTTTTTAAAAAGTCTGATTCTGATCAAGTAACCTTGCTGTGTCTCATCGTGTTTAGTAAGCAACTCTGACCTGGTAAGGCTTAGTCATTGTGAGGGAATGCTTGGCCAGGTACATCTTCTCGTGTCAGACAGTTGTCCCTGGTTTTTCCCAGGATTTCCAACTAATCTTGCTAACTCAGGAGCCCACAGGCATTTCTTGTGACCCCCTAGAGAGTGCCCTGTGCCCTGTAATGGTTGCAGACATCTCTTTGGGAGAAACATATGTATAAGAGAGTTGATATTGACACTCGTTTTTATTGGCATTGTGACTTTTAAGATGATTATGGTCTGTCTTCATATTCGATCTAATAACTTCCCCAAAGCTCTCCCTAAGCATTCATCTCTCTGCTCGGGGCAAGTGCGTGGCTGGAATCAGCCCAACTCTCCCTTCCCTTCCAGGACAAGAAGGCAGGATATTATCGGAAGAGAGGATTTTGCTGAATCCATTCCAGGCAGCTGCTTCTGCCACCCTATCAGAGCTTCATGACAAAGGAGCTTGGCCAGGTATTGAAACCCAATGAACTGTTATAATGATGCTAATAGCTAACACGTGTGAGCGTCTGTGTGGTAGCAGGCGCTGCTCCGAGCAGTGGCTGTGCGTGAATTCATGGCGTCCTCCCACAATCCCTGGCGTGGGACCCAGGGCTGGCCAGCAGCTTGCCGGGGTCACAGAGCGAGTGGTGGCGGGACCTTGGGCCTCTGGCTGTGAGGTGATACTGTCTCTTCTTGTCTGTTAGGAGAGGACTTGGGCCTCAAATTCAACTCCTCCAAATTAGAGGGGAGAACCCAATTCTAAGTGGTGAGGTTACCCTAAAAGGGAAGAGTTTTGTTAAAAAAACAAACAAACAAAAAACAGCTGAAACCGGTTTGGCTCAGTGGATAGAGCGTCGGACTGCAGACTAAAAGGTCCCGGGTTCAATTCCAGTCAGGGGCATGTACCTTGGTTGCGGGCACATCTCCAGTAGAGGGTGTGCAGGAGGCAGCTGATCAATGTTTCTCTCTCACCGATGTTTCTAACTCTCTATTCCTCTCCCTTCCTCTCTGTGAAAAATCAATAAAATATATTAAAAACAAAACAAAAACAACACATACTGAGTGAGAGAGGCCAGTCACAAAGGATTCCAGGTTGCATGATTCTACTTGCAGTACATGAAGCATCCAGAATAGGCAAATTCATAGGGACAGGAAGTATATTAATGGTTACCAGGAACTGGTGGGGAGGGGCTTAAGGGGAAAGGGGAGACTGCTGGGGAATCTGAGTTTCTTTTGGGGGTGTTGAAAATATTCTAAAATTAATTGTGCTGTGGGTGCATACCTCTGTGAATATACTAAAAACCATTGCCGTGGACACTTTAAATGGGTGAGCTGTATGCTATGCCAATTACATCTTAATAAAGCGGTTATTAATAATAAAACACTTCCAGAGTGTGGGAGTCTGTTCCCAAGGGTCTCAGGACAGAGAGGCGTATCTGGAGGACTCAGGCACATGTGGGTTTCATAACATTCACTTATGAGAAGAAGTGGCCGATTAATTACATTTATATCAATAATTTATGTTGAGCATAACAACTTAAAGTCTCCCATAATCTTGACATCATCGTTAACATTTTAGTCACTGGCAACATGGTCAGGGTTATCCTTGAGGATTTTTTTCTATGCATGTATAAAGTACCCTGTTTCCCCAAAAGTGAGACATCCCCCGAAAATAGACCTACTTCCAGTTTTGCCTCTCGCTGTCATATAAGGCATCCCCCCTGAAAATAAGACCCGATAATAAGGCCTCCCCCGAAAATAAGGCCTCCTCCCGAATAGAAGGCCCCCTAAGCTACCGTAAGGCATCTGACTCCTGATTTAAAGAGACCTCGCCCTGCCTGACCAGCTCCAGCTGTGCTGTGGCCCATCAGTGAGCTGGTTTGTGATGAGAACTACTACCATACCATATACAGGTAATAAATTTCCTTTTTTTTTTTTTTTTGTTCAACAATAAATGTGTACCGTCTTCTTCTTCATGGAAAAATAAGACATCCCCTGAAAATAAGACCTAGCGCATCTTTGGGAGCAAAAGTTAATATAAGACACTGTCTTATTTTCGGGGAAACAGGGTACATAGAGAAACTGGATTTTGTTCTCTTGACTCTTGTAATTTGCTTTTCTCACTCGGGGGTGTTCTGTCGCAGTGGCTGGACCATGAGCCTCAGTGTTACCTGAGCACGGATGAGTGCAAATCCTAGAGCCCATCCAGGCTGACTGAGGAGGAGCTCTGGGGACTGGGCCGTCAGTCTCGCTTTAACAAGCTGCCCCCACGATTGTGATGCTCACCCAAGTCCTAGGACCCCTGCTGGGTCGTGGCTGTGTCGGCTACTATAGGTCATACTGCAGAGACCATCCGTGTACCGTTGTGTGTCTCCCTGTTTTATTATTTTCTCTGATACATGTTGCTGGGTCAAAGTTTAAAGCCTTAGATACTTACTCCAAAAGACCTTAATTTATATTCCTACATACAAAATACCTGTGAGAATACCTGTCTGTTGCCCAACATTTAAAATAATATATATTTTTATTGACTTCAGAGAAGAAGGGAGAAGGAGAGAGAGATACAAACATCAATGATGAGGGAGAATCATTGATTGGCTGCCTCCTGCATGCCCCCTACTGGGGATTGAGCCCGAAACCCAGCATGTGACCTTGACTGGAAACGAACCCAGCACCCTTCAGTCCACAGGCTGACACTCTATCTACTGAGCCAAATCAGCTAGGGCAGTGGTCGGCAAACTGTGGCTCACGAGCCACATGTGGCTCTTTGGCCCCTTGAGTGTGGTTCTTCCACAAAATACCATGTGCGGGTGCACACATACAGTGCGATGGAAACTTCGTGGCCCATGCGCAGAGGTCAGTTTTTGGGTCTCAAAAGAAATTCCAATCATTGTCCTGTTGATATTTGGCTTTGTAGACTAATGAGTTTGCCGACCACTGAGCTAGGGCTATTGCCTACATTTTCACATTCTGGCCATTCTTCTTATTTTCATTGGCTTTTAGAGAGAGAGGAAGGTAGAGGGAGAGAGAGAGAGACATCTATGTGAGAGTGGAACATGGATCGGCCGTCTCCTGCATGCTCCCTACTGGAGATTGAGCCCCCAACTCGAGCATGTGCCCTGGCCAGGAAACAAACTGGTGACCTTTGGGTGCTCTGGATGATACCCCATCAACTGAGCCACACTGTCCAGGGCCTGGCCATTGTTTTAAAAATCATAATAATACAAGTAAAATGCAGACCACTGTGTTTTAATTTATATTTCTTTGATTACTGGTGATATTACACATTTCTATGTGGTTATTAATTGATATTCCTTCATTTGTGAAAATCTTGTTTATCTCCTTTACCCAAATTTCTATTGGTTATAGTATATATGTTTATTTATTTATGGTAGGATTTTATATATCTTTAATTAGTGAGGATGCTAACCCCGTTGAATATCACATATATTGGAAATATATTTTCTGACCTATTTGCACTTTAACTTTATTTATTTTTTGCCATTTAGAATACTTCTTAAATTTTACCACAAATTTTTATTTTGGTGCCATTATTTGAAAGGAATTTCTCATCAAGTTTTATAATAATATTTACATATGTTTTTGGTAGCACGATTACATTGAATTGTTTAGCCCATATGGGATTTATATTGGTGTAAATTGTATTTCTTTCCTACATGGCTAATCCCTAGATTCTTTATTAATAGTCCTAGCTTTCTTGCTTGATCTGAAATTCTATCCTTATTATACATACATTTTTTTTTATGTGCTTGGGCCCGCTTCTGAATTTTCCAGCATATTTAATCACTATGTCTCCTTTGGAGTCAGTTTTGATTATCAGAATTTTAATATATTGTAATAATTGGAAAGGCAAATGCTCTCTCCCCCTGAACCCTCAGACATTTTTTTCTGGTTATTCTCACACCACAGTCTACAAATAAACTTGAGTCAATTTTGAAAAGAAGTGTTAGAATTTTGACTTGCATTGAAGTAAGTTTGGAGCGTGACTGTCAGTATTAATATCTTGAAATAGCTCGTCTTTCCATTGTGAAACATGGTATGTTTTCTACAATTCTTCAGACAGACTTTCGTAGCCCTGAGTGGAGTTTTATGATTCTTCTTATGTAGATTTTAGTCATTTTTTTTTATAAGTTCATCTCTAGGCATTCCATTTTCATGGCTGTTAGGAAACACACTTCCTAAGTGGTTACAGACCCGATATTGATTCCTGTAAACGAATTTTATAACTCACAGCAGCCTCTTCTTCGCTCTCATCTTTCCTATGGGTTTCCAGTAGACCGCCACGATGATGCTTGTCTGCATCTTCCAGTGGTTGTTCCTGTGGTTTCATGTTATTTTCCTGTTGTTGTAGTGGATGCTTCTAGAACCGGGTGGGGAAGGTCCAGCCCGCGGGCCAGATAAGCCCCTCAAAATCATTTGGTCTGGCCCTGCCCAGGCAACCACAGGTGGAACTCAAAATTCAGTAAACCTAGGAGATTTCTTCATAGCAACATAGATTTATATTAAGTGAATTATATTATATTTTATATTACATTATATTACATTACATATATTATATTATATTATATTATATTATATTATATTATATTATATTATATTATATTATCATTAAGTAAATGATGTTATAAATATTCAAGTGGCCCTTGGCAGGGAAATGGTTCCCCACCCCTGTTCAGAGCAATGCTCAGTGGTCCTAATGAGTGGGAATTCTGGTTTGTTCCTGTCTTTTAATGGCGGTGTCTTCCATTGCACAGTCAGTCATGATGCTGGGTGTTAGTTTGAAAAAACATATTATACACACACACGCACACACACACAAACATACACATATATACACCTCTATTTATCCATCATGTATTTTAATAGCTTACATTGTTGGTTTACTAGGCATGTTGTTGTTTTTTTAACAAAGACATTATATTGTTTCAGATGTCCTTTCAGGCTCTCTAGTGATGATAACATGGTTTTCTTTCATGGCCCTAGTGAACAGCTACTTTTCATTCAACATTTGTTGACTGTCTGCTATGTTACTACCCACTTTATTGAAAAAACAAAACAAAACATAAAACCACACAGAAAAACAGAGACAAAAACAAATTGGAACGGCCGTGTTGTTAGACTTCCCAGCTTTTAGCAAATTAGCAGCCACCAAAGAGCGAGAAGGACGGCTGGGCAGAGGCAGGGCTGCGCCATTCAGCTGTGGCCAGAGGACCCGCACAGACACGTGTCTCTGGGGCTCACAGTGGCCACTCACTGGGATCACTCAGAGAATCTCTTACAAAACAAAATAAATAAACAAAGGAAACGATGTGTGAGCCTGTGTGTGTGTGTGTGTGTGTGTGTGTGTGTATGTGTGTGTGTATGTGTGTTGGGGGCTGTGGAGAATAGAAATCAGGCCTCATGAAGCCGAAATGATGGTGCCATTGAGCTAACCGATGTCCTCTGCTTTCCTCAGTGAGTGTTGTTAGCTGGGTATTTTACAAAACTGGGGTGGCTAAAGTTTGCTATTATATTACTACTAGAGGCCCAGTGCACAGCATTCATGCACTTGGCCTGGGTTGGGGGGGGTCCCTCAGCCTGGCCTGCACCCTCTCACAGGCCAGGAGCCTCAGGGAATATCCTACTGATGGCTGTCAGATATCTTTAGCATTGTCACGGAGGCAGGAGAGGCTCCTGTCACCACTGCTGCTGTGCTCACCAGCCGTGAGCCCGGTTTCTGGCTGAGCTGCACTCCCACTGTGGGAATGTGCTGACCACCAGAGGCAGCTCCTGCATTGAGTGTCTGCCCCTGGTGGTCAGTGCATGTCATAGCGACCGATTATTTCACCGTTCGGTCGATTTGCACATTAGCCTTTTATTATATAGGACTAGTGGCCCAGTGCATGGATTCGTGCACATTGACAGGAAATTAATTAGGAGAAATATTTTAATATTGCTATTCGCCCTTTCTCTATACTAGAAGTGTCAGAGGTATGTTGTGCCAGGAGTTGGTCTTCAGACATATTCTGTTGATGCTGCTACTTTCTTTCAGCTTTAGAATGTCAAGAAAAACAACCAAATTCACGATTGACAACGATAGATCGAAACACACGCATGTGATTGGCATCAGTGAGAGCTTTATATGTATTGTGTATGCACGTGTCAACGTTTATTTTTAAATTGTCAGTGCACGTCGTATGTAATGGCCAGTCGGTGGGTCTGGTGGTCAGATGAACATACGGTTGGTCACTTAGCCTTTTATATATACAGATTATTATATTGGTTGGGTTCATTCCCATGAAATTGCCATTTTTGTAGGTAAAATATGGTCAAATATCAGCAATGTCATATGATCCAACCCAACGTTAGTAATCATGACCATTTCTTATCTATCCTACACCAGCCACTGTGTTGGTGTTTTCTGCAAGTCATGTAATTTTATTTCCATGGTAACTCCACGAAGTGGGAACTATCCTTCCAGTCGACAGACGAGGAAACAAGCTCGGAGAAGTCCTTCAAAGTCACACAGCGAATAAGTGGTAGAACCAGGAGGCAGATTCAGGTTCGTCTGATTCCACATCGTGGTCTTGGGTCCTGTGGTCAAGAAAGCGGGTCTGACCGCATTGGAAACGGGGTGTGGCGCCACCTCGGTCTGAAGAAGCCCTCCGGGGGCTCTGGTGCAGGTTAGCCGGTGAGAGCCAGGTCCCCCGCTAAGTGAGGGGCGTGACCACCCATGAGGCCCGAGACTCACTCTGGCCCAGATCTGAACCCTGCCACCGGCGGCCGTACAGCCAGGCATTTATAATCCTCTTAGTTCCATTCTCACAGAAGCATGTTGGAACCTGAAGGAGGGGAATGCATTGCCTGAGACCGCAGACCTGGGTTTGAACCCGGCTCTGGCCAGGGCCTTAGACACCAGGCTGGTCTGCCCTCCCCTTAGCATGTGGAGCGTCCGTGTTCTCCATTCTCTATGAGAGCCTTGGAGGAAGGAGGGCCGGGGAGGAGATGATGCTGATGGGAGTGCCTCTTTGAAAGGGGGGATGGGGAGGAGATGATGCTGATGGGAGTGCCTCCCTGGATGGAGATGATGCAGACGCAGGTCCAGGGCTTTGGAGGAGGTGAAGCAGCTCACCCCACGGGCACCCTCAGGATGGGGGAGCAAGGGAGGCCCGGTTTGGGTACCTAAGTTCCTACGGAGAAGCCGGCCCGTTCCGGATAAGGCACCTTGTTTTCCTCCCCGCAGCCAGGCGCCTTCTCCAGGCACTTTGCACTTCATCTGCCGAGCGCCCGTGCGCGCTGGGGGCTTTGCGTGTCAAGGGTCTTCCCGGGGATTACCGGGAGGCGGGAAGAATGGTGACATTGTTTGCAGAGCCTGGTGGTGGTGGGGGGAGAATCAGACCCGGTGGAGGATTTATTTTTCTGCCACGAGGTTGACGGGGCCTCTTCCAGCGTTCGCTGGCGGCGGCGCCCGCTTTCCGTGTGGAAGCCCTGCCGGATGACACGGGCGGATTCCCAGCTAATACCGCACGCACACCTCTCTCACGGGCACCCAATTCCCGGGCCGCTCTGCAATACAGCGGCGGTAATGGAAAGCAAAATGATCTCTAAATAATGGGTTAAGATGGCTACTTGATAAAGGGCACCGCAATAATTATGATCAATGGAGCATGGACTCAATATATATTGCCCATTTAGATGCACCCGATTAGCTTAACAGCTTTCTTTAATGTTCTGAGTATTTTGCGCGCGAGTGTGTGTGTGTGTGTGTGTGTGTGTGTGTGTGTGTGCAAGCAAGAGAGGGAGGAAGGAGAGGGAGGAGGGAGGAGGAAGGAGGGGGAGCAGGGCAGCCTGCAAGCTGCTCCGAGCCTCGCTGGCCTCCCCGTGATCAATGTGGCCGAGGTGACAGGAGAGGAAATTGAGATGCAGAAGTTGTGTGATCCATTACCCGGGGAAAGCGCTCACGTGTCCTGCCTCGCAGACGGGATCTCGGTGGAGGGAGGTGGGGGCCGGGGTTGGGGG